>CM030838.1:3475486-3602986 GCA_018105865.1 Metaphire vulgaris
TCCGTTGTTTTATAGTTAAGCAACCTACGTAGGAACATTAATAATGTCGCATAATATTACAAATAATATGACGGTCGACTAAGGTTGAAGGAAGCCAGTTCAATTCAATGCAATCTGTCTGTCTGTCTCTGTATCTCTGTTTATCTCTCCTGTCGGTCACATTCAAGTTAAAGAGGATTACTAATAAACGCGGGCAAGGTGTTGAAGCCCAAGCATGTAAATTACCCTTTGTTCAAGCCATGTCTTAATTGGCAGCCTTGATGCAGCTATAACTTAGACTATAACTTTCCAATTATTCGTCAAATCGTCCACGTTATTCCCTAGCTGCCGTTACTCCTAAATTTTATATGATATAGGCTTACGAAGGCACTTCCGCCCGGGTTGAAAAAGGAAGAAGCCACACACATGTATGCACCCAAACACGCACATAAGAAGTGTTAAATTGAATGCTTTCAAACTTCTGTTTGTATATTAGACTGCCTGTTTTTATGTCGGTCTATGGGTTGGTGTCCCTCTTCATTTCGCAGCCAGCCATCCAGCCGCTCGGTCGGTCAGTCAGTGAGTCAGCAGTCAGTCTATCTTTCTGTCTGTCTGCCTGTCTGTCGGTCTATCTCTGACTGTAGCTCTTTATCTCGGTGTATCTTTCCTCTCTCACTCTCTCCCTGTCATTCTCTCAAGGTCTGTCTGTCTGTCTCCCTCTCTCTCTCGCTCTCTCTCTTTTTCTGTCTATTCCTCTCTGTCTATTCCTCTGTGTCCCGGTCTCCTTTCTCTGTTATGCCTCTCTGTCTCTCTATCCTTCTTTCCATCTCCCCTTCTCTGTCTTTCTCTCTCTCTCTTCATCTCTGTCATCCAATCACTCTCTCCCTCTTTCTCTCCATCTCTGTTTATCTGTCTCTCTGTATGTCTGTCTGTCTAGCCACGTCTGTCTGTCTCTCTCCATCTCTGAGTCTCTCTCTCTGTCTGTATCTTTTTCTCTTCGCCTGTCTCTCTCTCTCTCTCTCTCTCTCTCGCTCTCTGTCTGTATCTCTCTCAGTCTCAGTCTGTCTACTTTTCCAACCCTCTCTGTTTTTCTGTCTTTCTGTCTGGCTCTCTCTGTGCGCGTTTTTCTGTCTCTCTCTGTCTTTCTATTTACAGTGACTGACTGACTGACTGACTAACAGTGACTATTAACTGATGGAAGGAATATTTATCTCAGCTGGTGGGCGGAGTTTATTGGGCACGGTAGAATGTGCTCTAAGCCGGCCGGGCTGCACAGGCCTCCACCTTTATATTCCGGCCTTTGGGGGCGGAGCTGCTAAGGAGTTATACTTTATGTTATCATTTCGGAAAGCGGTTATTTTTTTATGCATATATCGATTTCGTCGGAAATCGATGCGTGCCGCAGTAAATTTTATCAAATTCGACGCATGTTCATGCATTAATTTAGTATCAATAGTAAAATTTAAGACATAATTTCATTTTCGTCAAGAAAAAGACATTTTGTGGAAGGCCCTTTAATCCCGCTTTTAATAAATTCTAGTATAATTCAATAATAATTTCTCAATTTTTCCTTATTTATTTCTTACAATATTGACATTTTTTTCAAAAAAACACAGTTCCCTATTCAACTTCGAGGATCACTAAGCACGTTGGTATATTTCAATTGCAGTTAATTTCCTGTATTCTTGGTTCAGTTGCTAGCTAAAAGTTAGGTGGCCGCTAGAACGGCCACAATCCTGACACGGCCGCTTAACCCCGGAATTTTGACCACGCGAAGGCCACATAACCGGGTCTTAATACTTATAATAATAACGCGGTTTAGAGTGGTTCAGTAGGATCTGTCCTGTGAGATAACCAGGCTAATAATGATCGATCAGTTATGTTGTATTTTTATCAGCCTTGCAATTTACTTTGCAATTACGAAGGAACGTCCTCCACTCCTTTACAGTTTGTCGTGGCAAATGGGCCTATGCACATTATCTAATTCACCTTCCTAACGTTACTATGATTTCACCTTATAGGAACGCTTGCAGATAGCTACGTCGGATGCTATCAGCTTGGCAATCTAGTACCTACCTGTCGCTGGCAGCTCAAGCAGAACGATTGAATCTTGTGTAGCGTCGTGTCAAAGTAACAACAGGACATACGCTGCTCTTCAGGTGAGGTGTAGCCTATTTTAAGCAACCTCTTTAGGAATCTGCTGTTTCTAAGCACTTGGTTTGAAAATATTCATTTGATTCCGATTGCCTTTGAATGAGATAGTTTTTTTTTCTGAGAACACAAGAACCGATAAAGATATAGCCTAAGCCAAACGAAGTCAATGTTCTCGTTGCATAAGTCATAGAACACTGGCGGATTATTCAAAGAAGATACGTGGAAATCAACGCGTTTGATGTAAGACAATATTTTGCTTAATAGGGTGGAAATACGTGTTCATGTCTGGATGCAGTCGATACCAGTTATCCGAGCAATGACTGCAACAGTACGTGTAATGGCAATCGATTAGAACTCTGTGGAGGACTAGGTCGACTGTATTCAATTTATACCGGTCAGTATAAAGGTCGTAAAAATCCTATACTTTATATTTTTGATTTGAAGAGAATTTTGTCTAAAAATTGTCTGTAAACAGCATTCAAAGCAACAAAATTAGCTTTACCGTTTTTGAATTGCGAGTCAAATTACAGACACAGGACTAACTTTGCTTTAATTTACCTTAAATTCATATTTCACGATTTTACTCAGAGATAAAAAAAACTTCCCAAAAATCTGAATGAGATATTGAAGAAATTTTAGCCATTGTCAAAACAGGTAATTTGTATTGGGAAGCGTCTATTCTTAAGAAACAACGATAACAGTTAAGTTGTTTTGGTGAATTCCACCATGTACATACTGTAGTATGCCCGATTGGACTCTATGGATTCGATTGTAACTTGGCGTGCCACTGTGACCAGCAGATTCCGTGCCATCGCATCAGTGGAAATTGTCCAAACAATAAGTGCTACGGAAATTGGACTGGAACGTCATGCGGCGACAGTAAGTAATTTAAAGAGATTAAATGCATGCTACTGTGCATATAATTATGATATTTCTATCATTACTCTATGTAATTGACAATAATTGTTTGAAGCAGAAATGGACATGAGTCATGGGTAAAATGTGTTATCAATGTTTGAAGGGTCACATGGTTCTTTGTGGTCAGTGGGTTATAACCCATGGACATACTCATAAGATTTTCTAAGACTGCAGGTGCAGTCAAGATACGACCGCAGTCAAGATACGACCGTACGTATTAACTTACATGCGCTATATAAGAACGCTGTTACATTACATTACAATGATTACCTGCATTTTTCCGATGACAAAAACGTATATAATGCGCGTACGATAAAATTTGCGTATAGGCCTATTGTCAAAATACGTTGCCTCACATAATTTGTGAACGGAAGTGTTAAAACTTAGCTGAAGATATTTACTTGCTATTCTATTGTTCAAATTTAATTCGCACAGTAGCCAATAATGACAAATTAAAAATGGACATAGGGCCTACGTTATGTCACTGTCGACCCGCCTAATGGTGCTTGATTTGCTGCTGCTGCTGCTCAAACAGAATGATAAATATTGTAAAAATGAATTAAAATTTAATTGAGACAGAACAAATATTCAATTAGGCCTAATTGTTGACGTCTTAATCCACTAACGATTTAAAGTTTGTCAAAAATTCAGAGCCTTAAACTTATAATTTGTGTTTCTTCTGTCTTGTACAGTCAATACCTCTAACACATACCTCGGATGCTACAGAGACCAAATTGATAATCGTAGTTTACCTCAAAGAGTAGCGGATGGACAAGTCAATTGTTCACTGAATTGTCGCATAAACAATAACATTTATTTTGGATTGGAAGTGAGTGGTTGTGCAAGATTTACTAGCTTATGGTGCATTATTTATTAATGAATGACATTGCCATGTTAAAGAAGTGCTCAGATGATAGCGGGAAATATGAAAACGCACTATTCATACGTGAATAATTATATTAAATAATATCTGTCACAGATTGTTCCAAAGGCAAAGCACACTTAATATAGCCTCTTGCTAAATGCAGCAGCGCATTAAGTAAATAAATAAGTAAAATATCGTGGATTTCTATAGCGCCTTGGAAAGCAGCACAACAGTAGCTGCCTATTCTTAGGCGCACAGCCTTTCTTAAAATAGCTAACGGGAAAGGTGAATGATAAGCCAGGCATTAGTCAACATCCGAAGGGCAGTGAGGCTATAGGCCTAGGTTGTCAGGGCTATGGAGGAAATATAGATGTTACTAGGCACTTTAGAGTGTCTACCACACACATTTTTACGCTCCTATAGCTCATGCTCAAAAGATCACTTCTACACTTCATCAAAACCGGAATCAGAAAGAAATTGGTCTTAATTTAAATTTTCAAAATCTAATGTTATTGGTTTCTTTAGTAGAAAAGAATTGTTTGTAATTTGACCTGAGCAACTACTGAGGACTCTAATGGTCTGCCTAATAGCTAATCTTGATTTAATGACACATAAAGCAATAAGAGTACATAATATGTACTACATTGTACTATTATATTATACATTATATTATAATGAAGCCGAAAATAAAAGAACAATTCGTTTAAAAGAGGAAGACTGAAGTATTAAAATTATGCTCATATTTTGACTTTCTTTCATAATTTGTTTCAATTGATTAATTTCAGTTCTTTCGTGAATGCTTTTGCGTAAATAACTCAGACAGCAGCAAACGAATAAATGAAAGCTATTGCAACACTCCATGCACAGATAATCCCAATGTGATATGCGGAGGCCCTGATGCCATTAGCCTCTATAGCGGTAATTTAATAAGTCATTAATACATTGTAGAGCCTATATAGCAGGGGTGCACAACCCGTGGCCCGCGGGCCACTGTTGGCCCGCCGACGAATTTTTGTGGCCCGCGGACGTTTCCAGAATTTCAATAGAAAGTGGCTCCGAAGGCTTTAAAGTGGTCCCGAAGGTTTTCTTGTTTTCATATTAGCGCTACACTTTAAGCCTTGTTAATATCATTTATTAATGTGTCCTTGCTGTTAAGAAAATCACGAATTTCTGCTATCAGTTCAACAAGGCATTCTAAAATTCGTCCTCTGCTCTCTCTCTCTCACATCTGTGTACGATACGATACGACAGTTAATTTCCTAGGCGCACTTAGAGAACAAATGCGCCGCTGCTACATAAACAACCAGGTCTTGAGCCTAGTTAGAAACACCGTTCTAGAAATGGCAACGTCACGTAGTTCAGACGGGAGAGAGTTCCAGAGATGCGGTCCAATTGCCCTAAAAGACCTATCACCCATTTTGCTCCGAGTGCAATGGGTATCTAGTAGTTTCGTGTCATTTGAGCGTAGGCCTGTCGGCCGACGAACATGGCGCAAGAGTTTGCAGTCTTCAGCGAGGTATCCGGGTGCCTCTCCCCGAAGGCATTTGTCGACCAGCGAGATGATCTTGAAGTTGATCCTCTGCCTGACTGGGAGCCAGTGTAGTTTATTCAGTATCGGGGTGATATGATCTCTGCGTCGCGAATCCGTTATGAGGCGGGCGGCTGAGTTCTGGACAGCCTGAAGTCTGCGAATCGTGGTGTCCGGTGCCAAGGCCAGCAGGCTGTTACAGTAGTCGAGTTTGGAAGTAATCATGGCATGTACCAGTGTCTTACCCGCCTCTGGGGTCAGAGAGCCGGTTACCAAACGAAGTTGCCTCAGCTCGAAGAGGCAACTGGCAGCTGTCTTCGCCACATGGTGAGCGAAAGTTAGGCCCTCATCTAGCATAACCCCGAGGTTACGTACGACGCTTGACCGGATTATTTCCACAGGACCGATAGTTATCTTGTTGAGCATCGTCTTGGCTACCTGTGCTCTGCTTCCTAGACAAATCAGCTCTGTCTTTTTTAGGTTTAGCTTTAACCGATTCAAGTGTAGCCATTTCTGTATGTCTGTAACGCACTCAGTTAGTGCTTGGGTTGCTCCCTCGGTTTCGACTGGGTCGTGACTGCAGTATAGTTGTATATCATCTGCGTAGAAATGATTCCTGAGCCAGTGCCGTTTTACCACATCCTCAAGGTCACTGAGGAACAGGACGAACAGCAACGGGCCCAGTATGGATCCTTGAGGGACGCCCCAGGGCACATTCCTAATGGCAGACGTCCTCCCAGCATACACTACCCGCGAAGTGCGATCGGACAGGTACGATTTAATCCATAGTAGGGCATTTCCTCGGACTCCCAGTCTCTGCTCGAGCCTGCGTAGTAGGATGCCATGATCTACGCAGTCGAAAGCCGCAGATAAATCTAGTAGTATCATGGTTGTAACCTTTCCAGTGTCAACAGCATCGAGGACGTCGGACAGGATGCGGAGTAGCGCCGTCTCCGTGGAATGATAACGACGATACGCAGATTGGAATTTGGGGAACAGATCGTTCTTTATTAGATGAATCTTAAGCTGATTTGCCACTATACGCTCCGTGATCTTCGACATGAAAGAGAGATTGGATATAGGACGATAGTTAGATACTTCATTTCTGTCAAGAGTACTATTCTTCAGCTTCGGAGTGATGATCGACAACTTTTCTGACCCTGGGAACTGTGCTTGTTTCAGCGACGCGTTGATCATGACAGTTATGTAGCCGAGCAGCACGTCGACGAGTTCCTTCAGCAGGAACGTTGGAATCGGGTCTAAACTGGAAGTCTTTGTTTCAGATTCAAGGATAATCCTCCGTATTTCCTCCTCCGACATAGGGGTGAACGATAGTAAATTATCGCTCACGTTCCTCTCGTCCATGGACGGCAAAATCGAATCGTCAAGAGTGTCTCGAATCTGCTCGACCTTGCTCGACCTTGTGTAATATGGTATGTCATGGTAAGAGGCTAAAGTCTCTGCTATAAAATAATAACTTGAATTGACGGTGACTTAGACCCTTGGAACGAATGACTTCTTCTGTAGCGCTATTAAACATGAAAGCAAGAAAGCCGTCGGGGCCACTTTAAAGCCTTCGCGACTATTTGGAAACACATACTTGTGTGAACAAACATATTCTGTAATGAAATTTAACAGAAATGTTCTTAGGTTCCGATTGAGTGCTCGGTTTTTAAAGTTGCAACAAGTGAACTGCCACAAAATATGAATAAGATTGTTAAAGACGTTCAGTCTCAACGACTCCATTGGCTATAAAAAAGGCGATTGACCTTTGGCTTTTAAATTTTGTGAATTAATAATTGAACATGGGCATAGTATTTTTTATTAACAATGCCTTAACCATTAATTCAATATTAAAATTACAGTACTAATCATTTCAATTGCATTTGTTCCTACTGGATCGATTGTATTCATCAGAAATTCTATTAATTCCATTAGTCCTGTCGAAATAAAGTTTATCCATAACCATATTAAATATTGCTATCAACGGTTACTGTCAACGTACCACTTCTGCTTTGGAAAAAGCGCATGTGGCCCGCGGAGTCTCGGAACCGAAAAATGTGGCCCTTCGTCCTTAAAAGGTTGTGCACCCCTGCTATATAGTTTTGTCAATATTGTTTTGCCAAATTACAACAACTAATTGAATATATCATAATGGTTTATAGCTTCGCATAAAATATGTTAATACGCCTACTATTTAGTTTTAAAATGATAGCTAATGCAGATTCTTAATTTTATTATAAATTTTTATTATATTTTTATTCTATATTATGAAAGTATGTCCATCTGGAAATTATGGCGACAACTGTTACGCCCAATGTAACTGTGCAAACAATGAACGATGCAGTTACGCCAACGGTGCGTGTCCTTCGGGAGCTTGTAAACCGGGGTGGACTGGACCGAGTTGCAGCGTCAGAGGTGCGTGAGATGGAAAATATATATTTGCTTCATTTAGTGCATTTGAATTTATAAAATCATTCTGAAAAGCTCTCAGGCTATCTGTAAGACTGGCTCTTTCGCAATGATAGTCTAATGATTGAATTTTGGTGGTCGAACTCAAAGACGACTATCAGACCATGTTAGCAGCTGAGCAAAAGCCTATGTGTCTATTTAAAGGCGTGTCCGTCAAAAGACGACGGGCGTCTGGCTCCTCCTTTTTCATGAGGGCTTGCCACAGGCTATGGCGGATGATGTTCCAATGGGGCGTTTGTATGGCGCAACAGATGGTTCAAGGCAGAAGTAGGAACAAGACAGAGGTGTATTCTTTCACCAATGCTGTTTGTCATAATTCTTGAGGCCACATACAAAATAGCAACCAAAGACTTAACATTGGCATACAGCCATATGGAGATAATATTTCTAATCCAAAGTTTGCAGATGACGTCACCTTGCCTGCAAAATCCATGAAAGACCTTAAAAAACAAACATTGACAAAGTCAATATCACCAGCCAAAGATTCGGCCTTATGATAAACGCAGCATAAACTAAAACCATGGTGGTCAGCAAAACAGGAGAAAAGAAGATGCTATTAACTCTAGAAAGTACAGAAATTGAACAGGTCAAAAGATTTACATATGCAGGAGGACAAAGAGCAGGCAATAGAAGCCACCAAGAAGACATCAAAGAGCAAATAGCATAAGGACTACAAACAATGGGAAGACTGAAACTCATCTGGAACTCTAAAGAAATTAAAATAAGCACCAAAGTCCAAATCTATAATACCGTTGTCATTCCACAAATACTTTGTGGATCTGAAACCTGGGACACGTAAAGTGAAGATGAAAAAGATTAATCGTTGCAGAAATGAGCTGCCTAAGAAGAATTCTTAGAGTGAGCAGACTTCAAATATTTAGAAATGAAGATATACAGCAGCGGATTGGACTGAAGAATACCATCATGGACAAACCCAGATAAAGTAGGCTAACATGGTATAGACATGCAAACAGGCTGGAAGCCTAGTGACTTCCCAAAAAATCACTTCACACATACAAGGAAGGCAAAAAAGGAAAATGCAGGTCCAGAAAAAATGAGCAGGCAACACAAAATAAGATCTCAAAGAAAGACAACTGACAATTGTAGAAGGAAGAAACCATCATCGGACAAAAAGGTCTGGGAATGTTTTCTGACTAGGTATTGCCACTAATGAGTTGGCAGAGAACGATGATTATGATGATGACGACGAACGACGACGATGGTGATGATGATATAATAATGATGATGGCGCATAGAACTAATAGCAGCGATTGTCCAATGGTTGCGCTTTGTTAGCGCTCCAGGCATCTGGAGCAATTCCAAGACAGTGAGGCAATTAGATGTTGATCTGGTATTACCTATTTTTGCACTACAACAATTTCCGTTCTTCAGATATCAATTGTGTTATTAACAGCTGAAGCTGCATGCGTCGGCTTGCTTCAAATAAATTAATGATTAGGTAGTCCGCGTGTGGGGTGCTCTTAAAACACCCTATTATCTACTCGCAAACTGTGCTAATCGCTGTCTACCACTAATTTGCAAAATGTTGCAACTGCACCAGAACTTTGGAACTCAATTTCAGCATCCCTCCACTGTCTACAACATGGGCGAACAAAATGTTTTCAACTTCTCAGTCACAATTTGCAACACCTCCTCAAGTCTTTCCATCTAAACTTATGGATGGGGGGGTTAACCAAAATGTACGGTGTGCAACAGAGGGAGGGGATTGAAAATATGACTTTTTGCGTACGTACTATATGGATGGCCCCTTAAACGTTGCAAACAGTAATATAAAACAGTTCTGAAGCATTAATAACTGCCAAAAACTTTATTAAGTTCAAATGAAATAAAGGAACAAGCAGTAATAGAAAACAGTTCTACAACATTAATAACTTCAAAAAACTGTCTAAACTTCAAATGAAATAAAGGAACAAGTAGTAATATAAAACAGTTCTACAACATTAATAACACACACACATATATGTTACAGTCAAAGTGTGAAATCAGGCAATGCTGACATTGCCTGAAATTTTTAGGCAATGTCGACATATGCCGACATTTACCTGCTGCTATTCCATCACAGATAAAGATTTCAGGTAAAGTGTGTAGAAAATCTGAGCAAATTTCAGGCATTGTTCAGTCAATGTCGACATTGCCCGAGTGAAACGGCTTATGTCAACATTGCCTACAAATTTCAGGCAATATCAACATTGCCTGATTTCACACTTTGACTGTAATATATATATATATATATATATATATATATATATATATATATATATATATATAACTTGTAGAAAAGGGCAGATACACTAAAGTCAGTAGAACAAAGCAGACGTATACATAAGGCCTTTAGAGTTAGGCAGGTACACTGAACATTAAAGTTTATGCTTATAAGGAATGTATTTATTAAACTCTGTGTTACAAGAATAAGATTGCGTTTATTGCATGCTAATCATCGTGTCCTGTATTTTAAATTGGCGTGTTTGTAATAATTAACTCAACCTTTACTTCTGACACTGAACTTCAGACGTTAAGCAGATCTCATATTTGCAAACATGTATATTGTATAAGTTGCGATCATTTCAATGACAAAAATAGAACTTATTTGGTTTGACTGTTTTTTCTGTCAATTTTATTGAGCAACTGCTTAATTTAGATTGTCAAAGAAACAACGGCGACTGCTTTGCTAATCGAATTTGCCTTCAACTGAATCTAAAGTATGCTTCAGTCACCAGGTGTATGTGTCCATCGGGATATCAAAGAGACAACCTGTGGGATTTTTGCACAGGTAATATTCACAGTATAAAGATTTGACTTCAATTGCCTACTTGTTTTTCTGACGCAAAATTATATTTATTATTTCACCTTATCTGTTCTTTTTAGACAAAGACGAGTGTAGCAATGGCGAATCGAAATGCGACGCGGATTCAACTGCTGATTGCCTTAATACGGTAGGCGGGTACAACTGCATATGCAAGCCAGGATTCCAATCCTTAAACGTGTCTACATCATGTTCAGGTGAATTGTAGAATACCTTGCACTCTATAATAGACATCTAGTTCATTTTTTATTTGCAACTACTAAATTAATTACATTAACCAATCGGTTGAAGAATTTGTAATAATTATATAAAATGTTTGCTGATAACATCTATAATATTAAGATTCTTGCTCTGTATGTCTCTCTGTTACCTTCAATCGTTCTGATTGGTTGGCTGTGTGACGTTCTCATTCGTTACCTTCAAGCGTTCTGATTGGTTGGCTGGGTGGGTGAGCGTTCTGATTGGTCGTTCTGGAACCTTAGGCTTCGCAAAGCGAACGGCGACGCGAAGCGAACGGCGACGCGAAGCGAACGGCCACGCGAAGCGTTTGACGGCCACGCGAAGTTGCAACGGCCACGCGAAGCAACTCGCCAAGCGAACGAACGGCCACGCGAAGCGTTTGACGAAGCGTACGTTGCAGCGTCAGAGCTTGGCTACGTCGTGGCGTATGTACAATTGTACATCATTGAAACGTTGTTCAGCAACATGAATTCAATGATTGGGTTTTAGTATTATCCTGCACTGCGAGCGCGAGAGAAGCGAGCATCTTTCTAGTTTATTACTTGATTATTAATTGAGCCGAGGTGAATTCTTCAATATATATATATATATATATTTATATATATATATATATATTAAGGTGTTGCAAATTTTGATTTTCAATTACTTTCAAGTGGTTTCATATGAGCTTTTACTCACTTATTATGAATGTAATAATGTTTTAGTTTGAAAGCTCAGAAAAGTTCATAAATTTTTAACATATATTTTTCATATATTTATGCCATATTGTAATATGTATAGTGCATCACAAAAATCGAGGAAGAAGAACAACAATATGAAAATTCAGAATAAATTAACAAATGTGCTTATAAAGAAAGTCTGAAGAGTAGGCCTCATGCTGGCAATGTCAAATAAAGTAGTGTTTTTTTTATTTTATTGCTCTTTCTTGCTACTTTACAGTATGAACTGTTCAATTGTCAGTATTATAGAAATGTTACTTATTGTACTTATTAGTTGAGTTAATCTAAAAAACCTTCTGATTGCCTATAATGTATGACAAATGTACTGATACAAATGTACTGATTGTTCTTTATCAATATTTTAGATAAAATACTAATTTCATTGTTTATAATCTTATTGTATTGAAGTAGACATGCCTTTCAAGGAATTGTGTTCTAGTCTGAGATTAATTAAATCCATAAATACTCTAGTAAATTTGAAGACACTGCCATAAAACAAAGATGTGCTACAAAGGCGACGTCACTACAAAATGAAAATATGGGAAGCCCAAAAGTGTTTTCTTATCAAAGTTAGCAAAAAAATTAGAGATACATGGACGATGCAAGATGTTCCTGTTCAGTCATGGCCAGCCATCTATAATAAACTGCAGCGCTGTAAGTCATATGAAGACAATAATTTGTTTGATTGCCTTCCTAAGAAGCCAGTGTGAAAAACAAAAGAGGATAAGCAGTAAAAGATGCGTTTAAATCAAAAGCAAAACCGGTGGTGGCTAATGCACCCCAAAAGAAATTTCATACAAAATTCATCCTTCTAAACGTCCCCGTTGCACGAAATACACAGCAAGCCACTTTAGCAGAGGTAGACGTCGTCAGTGATGAAGATTGTACTGCAGAAAATATCCGTGACCATGACAGTGATCAGGATGATACAGCTTTCAACCCTTTAAATCGATTGCCAATAATGGGTGATGTCAAGTTTGCTGAATTACTAACGTAACGTGCAAACCTTTCAATATCTCAAACAGTAGCTGTCATGCAGTTTTACAAAGATGAATTTCCAGACCTAACAATATTCCTTGCCCCCAACCAGAGGTTCCTTGTCACGAGCTTCAAAATAAAGGCAGCCGAACGGATTTCAAACAATGTTACGCTTAATGTCGGCAGCCACACTTTGTACTTTGACATGAAGCAATATAGAAATCTTTATGGTAAGAAGCGTGAAATGATATGTGTCTGTGTAGGTAACCAGTTAGTTGAATTTCAAGAGTTGCAAGGTAAGAAAGCAGCTACCATAGCTGAATGTTTGTTACCAATAGTTAACAAGTGGCACATTGACACTATTGTTTCAGATACAGAACCTACTAATACTGGCAATAAAAATGGTGTCATTGCATTGATAAAGAAAAGCATTCCCAACATTACTTACGAACCTTGCAGATTGCATATATTAGATCTGATTTTGAAGCATGAAATGCAGCATTTCTTGGGGGCAATGGCAACATCTAGTCCTAATATTCCTTACAAATTTGTTACAAAGCTGCAAGAAAACTGGAGCCACTACAGAAATGAATATTACAAAGTAGAAAGATCTGCAGTTGAAGCTTTTCCTGATCTTCCAAAGAATGAAGATAGACGTGATGACTATCGTTACTTGTTGGAACTTACCAAAGCTGTTAGAACATTGAAGGACAGCGGAGAAAGAAGATATGTCAAAATTCCATGCAAACAAATTAGTATTAGCTCTGCGAGATGGAACAGTAAAGCCATATATTCACTGATGGCTGAATTGGTTATGGAAAGCAATGAAAAATATCTTGTTTCCTTAAACCGATTTATTGTGTATCAGTGGGCTCCGGTATGGTTTGGCATCCGAGATGTGGCGGAATGGGGAAAACTAAGAAATGTTTCAGATGGTGCAGATAAAATTCTCTTAAAGCATGGACTAAAAAACAAAACTGAACACAAACCACCTACCAATGAATGTGCAGAGAGAATTTTCAGACAGGTTAATGAGAAGATACCCCGATGCAGTTCTGTGCAGTTTTTAAGAAATGCTCTACTTCGATATGTCAACAATAGCATTAAACTGAACTGATTGATACAATTAACTGCCTGACATTCTGGGAACATCAACGTATGTTTAATTTGTTGTATGTTCTATTTTCCGTTTTTTTATTGTTGTGTTCCTATTCTATGGAGCATTAAGGTATTTCAACATGAATCATTAACGAAAATGGCTATTTTGCTAAAAACTAAGACTAGAAAATTATGAACTTTTTGGAACTTTACAAAAAATTCATATTCATATCTGTTTCATGTGCAAAAAGTGTCATCTGAAAAGTTTTGAAAGTTTTTGAAAATCAGAAATTTTGTGTTTTTTGCAACACCTTAATATACATATATATATCATATTAAGATCCTTATCTGTATGTCTCTCTGTCTGTTACCTTCAAGCGTTCTGATTGGTTGACTATTGGTAGACGGTTTAGACCGTTTAGTCCTTACGTCGCGATGCGTTGGTGGGCGAGCGTTGACTATTGGTAGACGGTTTAGTGCTTACGTCGCGATGCGTTGGTGGACGATGTTCGAAGACGACGTTGCTATTGGTAACAATTGTTCGTAGAATCGTAGTTTAACACGGTTTAGTCGAGTCATTGCAGCGTCAGAGGGCTGGGCGTGCGACGACGTTGCTATTGGTAACAATTGTTCGTAGCTTGAGGAAGTTGCGCAATTTTAACGTACATTTTAACGTACACAAAAAATACGTGTACAGCGTCACAAATGGCCACAGTTGCGTGATTTTAACGTACATAGGCCTAATTATTACGTGGCGCAGAGCTTGGCTAGGTGGCAATCATTGAAATGTTGTTCAGCATGAATTCAATGATTGGGTATTAGGATATAGGTATTGATTAGTATTATCCTGCACGAGAGCGAAGGCAGAGGAGAGACATCTTGCCGTATATATATATATATATATATATATATATGATAGATGAGGAATGATCAATTGTAAGCCTGAGGATGCGATTCTGAAATGCCAATATAGCTTTGGGCATCTTTTTAGACAAAGACGATGTTAGATAATGGCGAATCGAAATGCGACGCCATTCAACTGATTGCCTTAATACGGTAGGCGGGTACAACTGCATATGCAAGCCAGGATTCCAATCCTTAAACGTGTCTACATCATGTTCAGGTGAATTGCAGAATACCTTGCACTCTATAATAGACATGTGGTTCGTTTTTATTTGCAACTACTAAATTAATTACATTAACCAATCGGTTGAAGAATTTGCGTAATTATATAGAATGTTTACTGATAACATTTATTGCTTGATTATTAATTGATTAGCCTATATCTAAATTGTCGATTTCTTAAAAACCTTACGTGATACAGAAATTCTAATTACATATTTGTGTTCAACAAGTCAAAATCTATTAGTTTCACCAAAATTTGTAGAGGAAACAAAAACTTGCATAAAATTTGTTGACCAGTGTAACATTTATTGCTTGATTATTAATTGATTAGCCTATATCTCCTACCAAAATATATTCTGAAATTGATGTCCGTCTATTGCTACTACTATCTTGAGAAGACCAACAGTAACATTGGCTTATAGATCTTCAAGTCATTTAGTAGCCTTGCCTTTCAACTCTTTTTGTGTTCTAGTTGATGATTAATCGATCTAAATGGAAATGTTCTTTAGATATTGATGAGTGCTTGGTTGGGAAAGACATGTGTAACAATCAGACGACTTGTGAAAATACAGTTGGTAGTTACAGATGCGTCTGCCTCAATGGATTACAGAAAAATACTGATATTACCTGTTCGCGTAAGTAGTCATATAGGCCTACTATCCAAAATGGATCCTGTCATTTTGAGAATGTTCTCAATAAGGGTCACGCATAGTCTTTATTTCCACAAAAAGTTTACACCAGGGGCTGTCTATTAATTTTGTCAACAATTTTTGGGCAATTTTAACCCCCTCCCCTCATCAACAACTGTCAAGATGCATATCATATTGATATAAAATAAAAACCTTTGACTCCCCGCCCCAAGATCAATGACAGGTCCCAATAACCAGGTTAATATTTTTGCGGTGATGACCATTTCCCCCTGTTTTGCTCATCGAGTGTCAAAATCAGGGCCACCTTAACCATTAGGCAGTGCCTAACTAGGGGCGAAAATTTTTGTAGGGGCGAAATAAAACGAGGATGAAAATTTTTATGAGCGAATAACGTTTTTTGCTTGTGGTTATTTCCAGGAGCCGAACAAAATTTTTGGCTCATCAGACTTTTTGGATGAGCTTAACTTTTTCCGAAAATGAAAATCTGCCTAGGGCGCCCAAAATTCTAAAGATGGCCCTGGTCAAAATATGGGGGGAGGAAGTTTGAAAAAGGGGGAGGAAGTTTGAAAAAGTTTGACAGTTGTTGACAAGAAGGAGGGGGTCAAGAGAAGTTGATGTCAACAATTTCATTTTTTTACAAATGATAACAAAATAGGAAATTTCATGGAATACTAATCATTACAACGGAAAAAAGCCTGACAAGCAAAAAAGGTCATCACCACCACATTATGACACTTGATGAACAAAGGAAAGGTAAAAAGGTCTCATCGCTGCAAAAATAATAACCTTATAAACTTTTGGGGGGACCCGTCACTGGTCTTAGTGGGGGAGTCAAAAGGTTTTGACATAATTATAGGAGGTCACTGAAAGTTGACAGTTGTTGACAAGGGGAGGGAGTAAAAAATTGCCCAAAAATTGTTGACATAATTAATGGACAGCCCTTAAAGGTAATAGCCACGTACCTTTTCAGCGGAGTCAACCTTATACTTTTCGCTTGGATCCATTATCGGTGCTGTTGTTGGTACGGCGGCAGGAGTAACTGTACTTTTTCTCATCATCGGAGCCATCGTTTTCATGCGCAGGTAAATTTGCTGTGCTAACTAGCCTATACAGAATGAGTATTACTGTTGGTAGGTTCCTAGAGTATATAGCCTTTTAGCATAGAGGAGCTTTCTTATTTATTAGCGCCGTTATGATGGCACGAGTTTAGCAATATATTTCTGCTGAATTGATAGCGATTTCGATATATACTAATAGTAAATTAATTAATTAACAATTATTAGTCTAATATAGAATTGATTTCCAAAATGAATATTTTAAAATCTATCAGAGTGCTGTATCGACAGTGAAGCCATGGGTCCAATTAGTAATAGAAACCATTGGAAAATTGTTGAAATTTTTTTTTATTTTCAGAGTGAATATTTTAAATTGCCGAGCTGCTCATAGAATACAACCATAGAGAAAACCTAAATCATATGATTCGTGTGAAATTCGTCCAAAGAAACATGCAGCCACCCGAAATAAAACTTTCTAACACATTCTTAACTTAGGCCCCTACTTAGCATGATTTAGAGTGACCTAGAGGCATTACTGCCTGCGTGAAAGCCACTAGGGGCACTAACGGGGCCTGAATTCGCTCCGTTAGCCTGACGCTCTAGCACGTAATCCACTCTGCCATCTTCCGCCCCCTGGTTCATTATGTTCCTCGTGATCTTAGTTATTCTGATTAAATATCGGTTTATGATTTTTAGACAAAGACGGCGAGAATCTCAACAACAAAGGCGTTCTGATGGTACATGCCTGTATTTACTATTGTTACTGCTTAAAGTTTAGTGTAAATTATAAAACTCGTGCTTTGACATAATTTCAGCAGATTATTCAAACATCTTGAAATGTTTGTAACCATTAAATCGGGCATGAATTAGGTTTACAAATGTGATTGCTGCTCAAAACTTCTGTACAATTTGCAGTTTTCAGTGACAAGGCTGGTTCTTTGTGCGAGGGGTGGATGGAACGTTGTGCTATCAAGGCACTGTCGTCCAATTGATTAATTATAACCGGCAGTCTGACATTACAAGTAGCCTATGTGTTCTAATAGGTTCTATATGTTCTATGTCCTATATGTTCTAGCATATATGTTCAATATTTTATTCGTTTATATTTGAAAACTGTTTTATGCAGGAGGGACTGAAGATAGCAACCATATTCAGGATTACGAGATGAAGTTAGACAGCTACGAAACATTGAGAACATCAAGAATAGAAGGCGAAGCTCCTTATGAATCGTTAGAAAACACTATTGCTCAAACAGATAATACTGTGAATCATCAATGACAATGCCAATTAGTATTATTGGTATAAAATACAGTACCGGAATTTTCATATGCAGTCAGTCTTGCTTTTTCAGGGAAAAGGGGACATTCTTGGTCACTGATTACTGGCTCTGGTTCGCCATATGCAGTACATAGTAAAGGGGAAGGTTCATTCTCTCATTGGTGTATTTGACTAACTTATATATAATAATGAAACAGTGTAAAAATCATTCCCAGCAGGTGATCCCCATTTATTTGACTCTCAAATACCACGGTGGAAGCGGCAATAGTTGCATATTAGTTGACCCAAGGCAATACATTTAGGCGAATCTGAATAACTGTCTAATTCGGTAGCGTTGAACGGTTTAATATGTTTTATGTGGAATTTTAACTCTAAAGTTATGACAGTATGACTCGGACATTCAGTTTTTCGAATTGCTGTACAATGTACATGTCGCATACTGTACTAGGATACGGATGTTTCATGCATCATGTTTGTCTAATCGTCACGATTCTGAGAGGCCTAGCAACGTTTGAAACCTCTAGGCTGAGCAGAAGTACATGCATACAAACCTATTTATGTTTCCTATGCCTATATGTACAATATGTATCATGCAGGCATTCGGATCAAAGCAGCCTGTGTGTGGAGTTGATCTAGCAGAATTGCATGACGTGTTCGTGAGAATGTATTATGCAGAACATGCTGATAGATCGAGAACGCGTTGACTCTAAAAATACATCAGGAAAACCCCCTAAAGCAGGGTGTAGATATCAGCAGTCTATTCGCTGACTAAGGGCGCTGACAAAATACCCTGCCTTTGTGTCTGAAAATAGGCGAAGACGTCAATAGCCGGTAAATCCAATATTATTAAAAAGAATGTCAATAGCTTTCTACAGTAGTTGACTGAGACACGGGTCTACACATCTTGAAATATTTGCTTTGCGTTTTGCATTTCATGCAAAGGCGATATCACACTTTGACTATTCAAGAACCGTCAAAGTCTAGTTTCATTGCAATCCATTAAATTCCACGCATCAGGTCTATCTTTGCAGCACCAATGGTGATATCGGGTCAAATAGAATACTGAAGTATTGAAATAGTCTATAATTGTGTAGTTTACCCGAAAATTAGGTTATAATAGATCAATCGAGTGACATTTAGAACACATCATAGACGAATTCAGTGACTGTGAGTTACAGATGATTTTAACATTGAAAATCTCTGGTTTTTTGCTGTAAGTCGATTGCCAATACTCATTGAATGCTAGTGTGTCTGCACATAGAAAGTCCAAAATAAGTAAGTAAGTAAAAAATCTTGTGAATTTCTATAGCGCTTTAACAAGCAGCACTGTAGTGGCTCCTTATTCCTATGCGCCTACTCTTAGTACGAAGCCGTCTATAGACAAAGGTGGGGTCATTCATGCATTCATAAGATTATTTAATATCAACTTATAATGATCGAGCAATTATGTGGAACATTAGTTCACCTTGAAGCAACCAAGTCTTGAATTGTGACCCAAAAATTCGTCCGACATTATGGAAGCGCTTAATTGAATTGCTTTCTCGACCGTGTCGTCCACATAGATACTGCAATTCACAAAAATTCAGTATTCTTAGCTAAATTATACAACGTGGCAACATTCTCGTTTCTGTTTCTGTAATAGTTTAATAAATCCGGGACACCATTTCTGATTAAATTCTAATACATTAAATAAAACAACCTATAATTTCTACCCACAGTGGCGAATTAGCTACCACATAAATAAGGCAGCATATGGTTAGGTGAGACAATTTTCTTGTTAAAGACTGCCAATAAACAACACCTAAAGCAATATGTTTCGTCATGACAAAAATTTTTGCATGTTAATCATCTTAAAGCATCGTCCATATATGTTGTCATGCAGGTTTTCTTTAATGCATTCGAGCTTTTCGTTCAAATTTCTGCACAAAAATATAAATTCTGACAATGATAACGAATATAACCGAGACCTAAAATTTGATATATCTCTGGCAAAACGTTAATGAGCAATTAAAACTCTTTTATCATACCTTGCAAATCTTGGAGTAATATTTGACTCAAAGCTTAGTCGTTTGCTGCACACGTCTCTGCAACTGTCAGATCTTGGCTTAATAATATTGCGAAGGCTCAGAGAAATACGAAAGTTTCTTCCTACAACTGAATTTGCCAGTCTGGTGACATGTTTTGTCATGCCCAAAGTGGATTACTGTAATAGTCTTCCCTATGGCCTACCTGACTACGAGTCAAATCGCCTGCAGTCGGTACTGAATGCAGCTGCAAGACTTGTCTTTGGTGCTGGACGTCGTGACCACATCACTCCACTAACTCACCGGCTTCTCTGGCTCAGAGTTCGAGAGAGAATTGAAAACAAACATTCTCTTCTTGCATTCAAGTCCATAAACCAGATTGCTCCAGAGTACCTTCAGGAGTATTTCGTACCGACAACATCACGAAGGTTGCAACTGTCCCTGCGGTCCGATGAAAGATGAAGATGCCTCACTGTAAAACATCACTCGGTTCCAGGTCATTGTTAACAGTGTCAGACCCCCAAAGACGAGGATGGAACGATCCCACCGAGGATAATTCCGAACCCATCATGAGGACAAGGACATTACCCCTTAAGAAAAAGGACCACAAGGACTGACCCCAAGGACAAGGATCAAGGAAAAGGATCAACTTTCTGTCAGACAAAAAGTCAGAAAGGAAAAACCAAACACAATTCCAAATGAATCACAAAATTTTAAAAGGAAAAAAGAATTTGTAAAACATAGTCTATTCAACAGCAATGCTGCATTTCAAATTTTGGAATTTAGCCACAAGCTATTGTACTGCGTTTAATAAATAATCAATAATAATAATAATAATAATAATAATAATAATAATAATAATAATAATAATAATAATAATAATAATAATAATAATAATAAATGAACAAGTGTTTCCAGCAGCTGATCAGTCATGCACACACGGTGAGGTCTAATTATGAGACCACTTTCAAAAACTGAACACTCGTTCAACTGGAGCCGACGTCAATGGGCAACAAAGAATTCTGCTAAAGAATCAACTGCTTCAACTGGTATTATAAATGTAACAATGACTAAACATTTTAGAGTAACTCAAACCAAGTATGTAGCCTAAATATAAATCCACATACTACTCTACCTTGGAACATAATTATCAGTAACAATTGAAAATGGTTTTAAGTAATTTGGTCTTATAAGGACTTTTCAAATTATAAGTTACAAGGACCAGGACAAGAACCGATCTGCAATAATTAGGATAAGGACGAAATCCGAAGACCTAATATACTAGATAAGGACGAGGACTGGATTCCCAGGGACGAGGACAAGGACAAGGACTAAAATTGGTCCTTAAGTGAGGTCCTTAGGACAAGGACCAGGACAAGGATTAACATCACTGGTTCCAGGTCATTTGCAATGTCAGGGCCAAAGACATGGAACGATCTACCGATAATTGTGAAATCATCCTGTTCTCTGACATCCTTTAAGAAAAATCTTAAGACTTATTTGTTTAGAAAATCTTATTCTCTTCTGCCTTAGAAATGTTTTAAATGAAAGGCATTCATATTTTTTTCAACAAATTCCCTGACTCTTATTTTATTTATTTTTATTGGACTCTGTAATGTTAAGCCCTTGCTCCTGACATTTTGGTAATAATGTCTCACAAGAAATTGGCAGTTTAATAATAATAATAATAATAACTTTTAATAATTTAGATTAATAATAATAATAATAATAATAATACCTCCTATCAGGCATATTTAAACCTTTGCTTATACTAAAATTAAACGTCAAATGATCCTTTACAGTCAATATCAAAAAACAAACCCTATCTTACACCATTTTTCTCGATGGTGACTATATTATACTAATAGACTTGAAATGACCTACCAAAATTTCTATACTGACTTGCATGTAAAGTAGAACAGCTAATTACAAACTGTGGTCCGCGGCCCTGGGCCCCGCAGCCTTATGGTATATTCCGACTTAGAGATAAAAATATCCAGTAACACTTCGTGGTTTTAGCTCTAGCAGTCTGTGTTTTCAAATTATGTGTGTCGGTCAAGTCACCAATAGCAATAATAATTAATATAAATCATAACTCATAAGACCTATATACTAAAACTACAAAATTGATTTTAGCCTATAGAACACCGCCAGCCGGAGTATAATATCACATGTCTCGCGTATAAAATATGAAGAGGTCCCAACAGACGACATCAGTTGATTTTATTGAAAGTCTTTATTGAGAACGCTATTTATGTAACAGATTTTCTTTCACTAAAGGAATATTTCAATCCGTACTGTGCTTAGTCAGTTACCAGCCGCCTGGCCATGAAGGAATATAGAATAAATGAAAGGCGTGTCAGTACTTTCTTTTCAACAAATTCCCCTGGCCACCACCAAACCACCTAGAGCTGCATCTGCCAATCATAAGCACATACCGCCAGATCTCAGAAACAGCGCCTCTCTGTCTACGACAAAAGGCCCTGACGAGAAAAGAAGGTCGTCACTTATGAATTTCGCTAACCCAAAACCCGATTTAGGCGCCACTCCCACCTCGGCACTCGGAAGCTGCTGCCTCCCCCCCCGCCCCTTGCTACGCCACTATGGACAGCATCACTCTCTATTCAGAGTTGTAGAGTTTAGGCCATATTGGCTAACAGAAGAAATGAAAAATGTAAAAAAACAGTCAATAACACGTCAAAAACACAAAAAAATCTTCGTGTGATTTTAGGCTATTAGCAATTAAATATAAGTGAACAATATACTGAAAACGATCCAGTCTTGTCGTTGAAAGTGACTTGCGTGTGTGTTTGTCAAAATACAATCAAGAATTGACGGTGTGTGAAAAAAGCAAGCACCTCCATCTCATTAGCAATAATTATTATATTTGATGTAATTTTACGAATTAGCTGATTATGGAAAAATAAGTGTGTTCAATCTATCAGTAGTCTAATGTAACAACATTTATTCCTTGTTTAATTGTATGTTATGATTGTCCGCATCGTAACATGCCGTCTTAGTGAAAGCGCAGCTAGCCAACTGGTGTTGTGGGAATAGTCTGTCCGTTGTTTTAATTAAATATATATTAACTGTAATATTTACTTGTTAAATAATGCATGGTCCGCTAGATAAGCTGGAAACAAAGTAGGGGTCCGCAATCCAAAAGTTTGGGAACCTCTGCAGTAGAAGGTCTGATCCAGAAAACCCATTCCACAGAGTGATGTTTTCTAAGCAGTAAATGTATGGTCTGCATGCCACGATTCCATGTGCCCCCTACTAATCCTATCATTGCAGATAATTTCAAGATGCCTTTGGTGTTTCTCATAACGGGGCCAAAGTATTGCAGTTTGCGAGTTTTAATGTGGTTCAGCAATTCGAAATTTGAATTGGCCATCCTGCAGGCCTCAAAAAGCCTGAACCTAATGAGAATTGTTTTGCAAGCAACCCATCGACCTCATTTTTATTATCTATCAATAAGCGATGCTACATAACACTGCATAGTTTCATTTACACTCCAAATATTTTAAAAATCAGACTACACAGTCCCACAAAATGTCCCAGTTGGAAAGTTCAACAACAACGTCTATGATTCCAAGGTCGCCCTCAGCTCAAATGGTTACTGAAGAGAACATGGATCCCGCATGAAAATAACCAGTTGTAAACTTTATGAGAAATGTTTTGCAAGCAACCCATCGACCTCATTTTTTTATTATCTATCAATAAGCGATGCTTCATAATGCTTCATAGTTTCATTTACACTCCAAATATTTAAAAATCAGACTACACAGTCCCACAAAATGTCCCAGTTGGAAAGTTCAACAACAACGTTTATGATTCCAAGGTCGCCCTCAGCTTAAAGATCAAAGCATTTTAAAATCATAAAGCTGCTTCAAAACCCCAAGGCCTTAAAATAGATCATTTTCGTAAAACACTGTAGAATAATTAGACTCGACTGCAGCGGTAGACGGCAGTATCGCATCTCATCCATTCTATTTTTTGTACGACAGAACAGAGTCCACAAGACTTAAATATTAACGCCTTAACAAGACGATATAAAGCACAGATAATAAGCCTCTCTCAAAATCTGCAATAGAAGAATCAGACTATACAGGTTCGTTTGTGAATTTCACAGCTTCAATCAGTGTTCAATGTTGGTTTTCTTAGCGTTCACGCAAATTTTAAGAGCAGTACAGACAAGTTTACGGAATACTTGATGAGGTTCTAAAATCAAGAATATCTGACTGTTTTCTGACAAAGTTCTGCGGAATCGCATTTTAAACAAACATAATCATAAAGTTTTTAGAATTACAATTCTAATTGAAGACCTTTATACCAATACAGTTCTTGATTAGCTTAGTTCGGAACGAAATTAGAAAGAAAAAGATATAGCTTTAAGCATGCAGACAGAATATATGTTCGTTTTGTCTTAATTGCAGCTGAAGATTTGCCAGAATTGCGACCGATTTCGTGAAGACTGAATTCGTGAACAATGATAACGGAATATCTTCTCGTGTTCTTCGCCATCTTCGCTGCATCAGTTTTCTTCGTCGGAAACTGGAAAAGCAAGAAACAGACCAAACACCGCCTTCCTCCCTCGCTTCCAACTCTTCCTTTAATCGGATCACTTCCATTTCTCCGAGGTTTCGACAATTTCGCAAAATTCCTCATGGAAAAATCTCGTCAACTCGGTCCAATATTTACTTTTCGAGCTGGCAGAAAGTAAGTTGCAGTATTAACTAAGAGGCCGTCCATAAATGACGTCACGCGATTTTGGCGGTTTTTGACTCCCCTCCCCTCGTCACAAGTAGTCACAACAAGTAAAACCCCTAGAAACTGACGTCACACCGCGTTAAACCCCATTCTTTTAACGTCAAAATTGCTGTTTCGATTCACTTATTTCTTTAATAAAGCGAGTATTGCAATGAATTCATTTGAAAATACTCATTATAATTATTATAGTTGAAGTAAAATTCAGAAACGTTTTCAAATTCTTTTTAAAAATGATTTATAAGTGCAAAATACGTTCAACTTTGCGATAACATAGCATTGCGGTATTAATAACAATATTTAGTATGATGCGACGTCACATTTCTGAAAACCCCCTCCCCGTCCATGGGGGCGCAACAGAGTGGGCCTGGTGGGCCATGGCCCACCCAATATTTAGGCCCAATGGGTCACAATGTGTTTGGCCCACCCAGGGCACAATGTGTTTGGCCCACCCAATTTCAATTGGCAAATTACAATGTTTTGTGGAACTAATAACCCCAACTTCCCAATATATTGACATAATATTGCCAAATATATAAGAGAGATGTCACAGATGTCGAAGACCATTCAAAATTATTATAATTATTTGTATAACCATGCAACTGTGTTTTTTCAATGATCGATTGATCGTAACGGCAAGAATTTCTCGCTGCGCTGTCTTGACTCTGAAATAATGGCCACGTTGGCCCACCCAATATTTGGCTTGTGGCGCCCTCCATGCCCCGTCATCACACATCGCCAAAAATGTTTGAACCCTCTACCCCAAAGTGGATGACGTCATTTATCGACAGTCCCTAATGCAATAATTTCATTCGGCTAAAAGCTTGTTCGGTAAGCTGAAAATTGTTTCAAATTGTGTTCTAGGCTGGTATTGGTGCTGAACAACAAAGAAGCTATCGAGGAAGCCTTAATAAAAAAATTCGCTATCATTTTCATCCAGGCCCGAGTTCTTTATGGAAACCCTCATAAATCCAGAAACAAAAGGTAAGTCAAAATCAAATCTTAAACATGGCTGATTTTGTTATCGGCAATGTCTATTGCTGACGCCCACCCTTACACAATAGAGAAAACCAAAGCTAGATCATACGCGTATGGCAAAATAAAATACGTAAAAAATACGTGCGTATGAAAAAAAATAAAATACGCGTATGATACGCGTATTTTATAAGTCTACTCAGTTACTTATAATTTGCTTAGGGGGCCTACATAGCGAACAATATAAATTGCGACGTCACGCCACGTCAGTGTGACTGATCTCAAAATTCACTTCTTAACACTTGTTCCCCTTTTAATTTCTTTGTGCAAGTAAATGGTTTAACAGACTGCGGTAATTGACGCAATTTCATGGCTATGCAGGTCTAAGGTATTTTGCTCACGTATGATAGCGCGTATGATAAAGTGTCATACGTTAAAATACGTGCGTATGATACAAACAAATAATACGTATGGTACGTATGATCGAGCTTTGCAGAAAACCAAAGAGTTTTGGTAAGTTATGTACGGTTTATTTCGTTAGCAAACAGGTCCATAATAGTGTCTAGTGAAATTTTGTCTGCTTTAACACTTCATCGTAGTCGCAAATACGTATCAATTATCAGTTTGGGAAACGCTGGTCAAGTATTCAGGCTCTACGGACGCCCATCGTCTTCTGATGGACGCGTCCATAAATAAACCTACAACAAACACACACACACACAGAAACACACACTCCTAACGTTTCAAAGCCGGAACCTGTGAGACTGGCGTGCCCCCACACTCCAACTCACCCAACCAAAAAAATCTCATCGGATTTACACAATTTGCACAAGTGACCCTGAACCTTCCGACTGGAGCAATTGCACCGATTTGCTCCAATGTAGCTACGCCAGTAATCCCACTGGCTTTCAGCAATGTATATTGCTGACGCCCACTCTTACCGACTGCGGAAAACCAAGACCGTAACCTAAGTTATCTACGGCTTATTTCGCTAGCATATCTTTGTTTAATGAAATTTTGTTTTCTTGAATTCTTCATCGTCGTCACAAATGTGTAGCAATTGTATAGCTATCTATGAATTACAGGTATAATTTTCAAAGATTACACTCCAGAATGGAAAAGAGTACATAAAAATTCTCTGTCCATTCTAAGAGAATTTGGATTTGGCAACAAGAACATCATGGAGGAGAGAATCCTAGTCGAAGTGGAGGAAATGGTTGAATATGTAAGAAAAACAGATGGAAAACCTTTTGACCCAAAAGAACTCTTTAACTTTGCTACTTCAAATATCACAGTGAACATATTGTTTGGCTCAAGACGCAGCTATGACCTTGGAATTTCTCATCTTATATCTGAAGTGGATCGCATGTCCCACCTCTTTGAAATGACATTTGATTTGGCGCCTTTTCTCAAATTCATTCCTCCATTTAAAGAAAAGATCCGCCTTACAATCATGTCACAAGACGTTGTACGGCCTGCTTGAAACGGAGATTGACAAGAGTGTTGAAGCACAAAAGAAATGCTTCGTATCTCAATACATTGATAGAGAAGGACCAAAGTATGACCGTGATGGGTTGAATTTCTTGTTACAAGATTTAATTGGAGCAGGGACAGAAACAACCGCAACTACAATGCGATGGGCCATGGTGGCTTTGGCAAATCACCCAGAAATTGCAAATATATTACAGAAGGAGATCGACTCTGTAATACCAAGAGACAGATTTCCGTCATTGCAAGATCAGATGTCCCTTCCTTACGTTCAGGCGACAATTCTTGAGCTGTACCGTTGGCGTACGCTAGTTCCCTTGCAGTTTTTCATCAAACCAAGCACGACTCAATTCTAAAGGACTTTTTCATTCCCGCTGGGACAACAGTAAGTCAACAATGCTTTAAATTAATTAATTCATATTCGTAGATTTCAAACGTTTTCCGCGCTGACATCTGTCTTGTGGATGATATTTAAAATTACGCTCTTGAACAAGACACTGTGAGCTATTTAATATTTGATATCTGACAGACTGACGATCCTTTACTACTCACTAGGGTTGGCGCCATCCGGTGTGGTAAGTTGTAACGTCATGGTTTCACCGACCTCGTCCAACAAAAATGACACTATGGACCTCATTGAATCCTCCCACACCAGCTCATACGAAAACATTTAATCGCCTAGCCTATGTAATTTAGAAACAGTCAACGTTTTGGCGTCAACTTTGTGACTTTTTGACGTCGCAATTTGTGTCACCCGGAACGGTCTGCACCCAGCATCCCACTAGAGACGTTGGTGAATGAAATAATTCACTTGAATGAAATAATTCACCTGAATGAAATAATTCACTGGACAACAAATGTTTACAAAAGTCCTGTTACTGAATTGAAACTAGTAATTTCTTATTTAATTTTATCCGCGGAACACGAATATCGCAATCAAAATGCAAAAGTGGCTCACGTTTTTTTAATCTGCAAATATTTTTAATAATGAAATTAAGACCTTTGCCAGCGACTTCCGGTAGCGCCATTTTGGCTGCTCGCACGTGTCTGCACGTGCTTCGGAATATCGCCGTTCTTGGCGGTTTTTCCAACGTCTTGCGCTTAGGGTCGTCCATAAATTACGTAACGCGATTTTGGAACTTTTTGACCCCTTACGTAACGCGAAGTAACAAAAACATGAGACCCCTAAAATATGACGTTAAAACGGGCAGACACCTCAATTTCGCCTTCCGAAAAGTCTTGACAAGCAAAAAAAGATAATCCGTGTATTTTTCCTCTCGAAAAACCCTGACAAGCAAAAAGGTCATCCTTGTATATTTTTCCTCTCCAAAATCCCTGACAAGCAAATAACAGGTAAAAAGATCAAAGGTCATCACTTAAAGTTTTTGCGTTACGTCACATTTACGGAACCCCCCTCGTCACACTTCGTAACAAATGGCCGGACCCCTCCACTAACGGAGTCTACAGGCTATAAAGGGCAAAGACTGTTCCGGTTTCGTGCGCGGAATTCCATCTTCAGTCGGTTCCCGTCAAGTTCGGCGATAGATTATCGTCTCGCAGACGACCGCCATCAAGGATTCGCCGCCTGATTTGTGCCACGCGGAGAATTTTTCTCAGCATCCATGCGGTCCTTCAACATCCTTTCTGCGTTTTCGCTGACTCTTTGACGGAACGTCTTCTTGTGGAAGACCGCCTTCTAGAGGGCTCACTGCCCGATTTCGACAAGGCAGTGACCTCTTTCGTGCCATCTTAAGCGGATTTTCCCTCAAGATCAGCATATTCCGTTCTATGTTGATTTGTCATCGTTGTTGACAGCGCCTTTGACTTTGGCTTTCGCCATGCTACGGCGCTATAGAAGTTGTTCAGTACCATAAACATAACCATATTTTTATCACACTAATGCATGCCAACAGTAATATTAGGCCTATTGTTAATACCTGTAAAAAATCAAGTCATAGACTATGTCCTAAATTTCTTTGCCTGTCTCTTGTACAGCTGTTCCGGAGACAAGCGGTTGGGGAGAGAAAACCTTCTATTGGCTCCAGCCAATCACGGCGACCCGCTGGCTGCTCACTATTTTTAGATCGACGTAAAACCCCGTAGCCTATATCACCATTTATAATGCAAGTCAGACAGACAGACACGCAGACAGACAGACAGACACGCAGGCAGACATTCAAAGTAAAGTAAAGTAAAGTAAAATCTCGTAAACTTCTACAGCGTCCCGGAAAGCAGCTCAGCAGTAGCTGCTTATTCTTATGGGCTGGTACTTCAAATCCGGCATTGAGATATACAGTGTTTGCGTATAGTCCCGTAATTGTGGCTTTTGTCAAATTGCAATGGATGTTTTGCATTTTTAATCCTCAATAAAACCATCCATGCACAATGCAAGAAATTGGGGTGAGGGTCCAACCCTGCCTAATATACAGCTCCCCTCCAAAAATATATTTAAAATTTAAACCTAGCTGCCAATGATACTTGAACATGTTGCTGTTTGGGCAATTTTGTTGTTATTTCGTAGCAAAGGTCTGATATAGAAATATAATTCTAGAATTTGCGGTGGCACTGATGGATTCACGGACAGCGTGTTATTAGGCCTAGTAGGCAACAGATGTTCGGCTGCAGTGTGATTGTCTGTACCGCTGGAGCCGATGTGCTTCTCTTGCATGTGCCTCTTTGCATTCGTCTGATTGGCGAAAGTACGAACACACACTGCATGAAAATCGCAGTGCCGACAGAGCTACTTTACGGCCTCTTCGCTCCCCGTCTGGAAGATGACATTCACCATGACTGTTTTTTACGTGTTTACGCAAACCTTTATTGTTGACAAATGCCTTACTACATAACTTACAGGCGAACTTTCCTTCACTTATCTCCGCCATTTTAAAACACAGTATAAGATAATACTATGGGGTTTCCCCAGTGTTGCAAATATAAATATTGCTTGCCGTGATTGGCTGGAGCCAATAGAAGGTTTTCTCTCCCCAACCGCTTGTGTTCCGGAGCATCTCGAGGGAATGTCTGGCAGTAGCCAACCAGCATGGTAGTGGACCACATCCCCTAGTATTTTGTTGCATTGTTGCGATTTCTTGATGAATACGTTCGCCATGTTCATCACTAACCATACCAAAGTTGTCATGCCAGAAAATCCAGATGCGGATGAAGGAAGTGGATCTTTAGAAACATATTGCAGCCACGTTTCCGATACGACAACAGGGGTCTTCCTCTAGTTCCTTGTAGTTTTCTGTGCTAACATTACCGAGATAGTTTATAGACACCAGTGATGGGTAATTGCCTTTTTTAATCTAATTAATTAGAATTAGAATTAGTTAAAATTTTACAATTAGAATTAGAATTAGAATTAGCAAAATTACACAACTAATTAATTAGAATTAGAATTAGATACATTCTAATTTAATTAGAATTAGCAATTAGAAGTGCAGTGATAAAAATTGCGATGCATTTTAATGTAACGACAAAAATTAATTTCATCCTCCGTAATCTAGAGTATATCAGAATTGCATTTTGCAAGTAAAAGTGACTCAAACAAAGTATCATCTAATCGATTTTCCTATCATTAAGAATAAATCCAGCTGCACTAAATGATCTTTTAATAGCAGCAGATGTGGCCGGTATAATATGATGCTGCAAATGCAGCTGGTATAAACAGGGAAAGTTCAATTTGTGGTCCTCCCAAAAAGAAATACAATTAGTGTTCATATTGGTTGGAGCATCTAAGTAACTTTGGAGCTCTTCAGTTTCTGTTGATTTCAGTAGTTTCTTCCATATATCAAAGTAGATCGTTGTGGGACTTAATTTGAGGTGTGACTGATTTGTCATTGTCCATAGCTGGTGTAAAAGGTGTATTGCTTATCTGCTTTGAGACTGAATTTAGTCTACTTGAAGTTTAATTTGCCCTTGAACAAAACATCCTTATTCAGAACTCTCTATCCACTTGAGTTTGGATCGTGAGTCCAAAGCACCTGACACAAGCAAGTGTGCTAATTATGCAACTAATTGTTATTTTCAATTACAATTAGCAAGCTATTCATTAGAATTAGAATTAGAATTAGCAAAATTTTTGAAGTAATTGATTAGAATTAGAATTAGACAGATAGCTAATTCATTAGCTAATTAATTAGAATTAGAAATTCAATTACCCATCACTGATAGACACAGCGTGAAAAGCATTCCATACTTGTTTCGCATCATGCTGCAGCAAATTGCTGAGCATGTTATCTTTGAAGAGCTCTCGAATCTGAAGACCCACAGAAATTCCCTCTTTAATCTTTGCCTGGCTTAGTCGACGGACTTTTTCATACAAGTATCGAAAAGCTGACGAAGTCTGGCCCGTGGCCTTCACGAAGTTCAGGGGCGGCGCTGGGTTTTGTTGGCTGGGTGGGTCTAATGCAATCTAATGCAATCTACACAACCAGGACCCGGCTCAGAGTACCCCTCACCCGCCCCCCCCCCAAATCAAAATTTATCTGCGGATTTGCACGATTTGCTCGGGTGACCCTGCCCGAGGCTGGGTGGGTCCGGATCCGCGGACCCACCCTCCTAGCGCCGCCCCTGACGAAGTTCTTCATCAATCAAACCTAGTTTAATGCGAATGGATGGTATCAGGATTTTGTCAACCTCGATCAGAGCTGCGTACTGGATGTTCTTCTCAAGTTCTCGAAGCTTAAACAATGGCTACATTTTGTCTGAGTCCATTCCTTCATCAAGTAGTGCAATTGACTTGTTCAGCTATCCTACTCACATAAGAAACACATGTATTTTGTGTATCCCTGGTGCAGTCACATTAAAAGGGTTACTACCTTCAAATCACCACAAAGGTGCCGGCTGTACATGTTATACTCCATGGAAATCAGTGGCTGCTTCAGGTTATCCTACGTCCCTTTCACATGGATAGCAGGTGCTACTAGAATAGATGGAACACGATTCCCATTGTATTAAAGCTCAGTTAAAGAGTCTATTATAGTCTCCATTCATGTGTGTCAAAAGTAATTTCTAAGACAATCATGTGGGTCTTCAATATCGGGACAGAATACCAGATTACATTCCCTTTTGAAGAACGGCTCCAACTGTTTGTGGCGCTTTTAAATGCTCAACCTTTGTGACAGGCAGTGACCTTTATACAGGCTTAGCACGCTACAGATGTCAATTTACTTCAGCAGCCTCCTGACAGTAGTACTGCATTGCATCAGAAAATGATACAATAAACTCTGGATGATGTGTGTATGATGGTATTATGCAAAGTGATGCAAAATTATATCACTTGAGCTTATTTAGCATCTTGTTACAGTCCTATACCAAATAAATTTATATGATGAAACATAGAAAATGAGCCATATGAAATATCTTCAAAACGAGAGCCAATAAAAGCTGTGCATAGTCATATTCCTGTTCAGGACACCAAAATACTACAGACTACAGTATGTCCTTTTTAATTCAGTAACATTTTGACTGTTTACCAGTGTGGCGAACCGAGCCTAAGGACTAATTGATACTCGTCCTACTATTTTTCTTTTCTCCCAGAATCGCCTGGTCCTGCTGGCTACACCGGGTTTAGCTCTTTGTAAATGTAAGGCGTGTGTATGTCCGACCTAGCTTTCAGGCATAGGTGGTGTTACCAGTGGCAAAGCCTGGATTTCCTGAAGGGGGTTTGACCATAACCAACTTCAAAAACTCTTGACAGGCAAAAACATTATATCTTCATCTTCCCTCTTCTGTTTTTCTTCGCAAATGCTGACATGCATAAACAGGTCATCCTCATCTTCGTGTGATCTATTCTCATGTTGGCATAATATTGTACTTCTTTACCAATGTACAAGCAAAACAGGTCGTCACTTTACTCTTTACATTCTATAGTGTTTAGAAAATTTTTGATTGGGCAGCCAAGGGGGTTTTCACCTCCATAACCGCGCCCGAAAATAAAAAATGTGTGGAAACGCAATAAAAAAATTTCGTCGGCGGCAAAGGAGGGCTTTAACCACCAAAACCCCCTTGGCTATGCCACTGGGTTTTACTATCCTTTTATTCGAGTGAGGGTGTATCTCTCTTTCTCTTCTTCTAGGGCTCTATCATTTAGATGTACACTTATTGGTTCTTAAGGGAGTAATCTTTCCATTTGCAACTGAGCCTTCTATCTCGTGTACTTTACAATTCTTGTGTACCCGTGTACTCTATCTCTCTTGCGTACTGTTCCGTACCAATCACTCGCTCAGTGCATACTCCCTTCAACGCTCCGCACGCTCCATTTAGAGAGGATGCCCCGACCTAGTTGGCAATCCAAGTTCTAGCTCAGTTCACCGGCCTGAGGCCTCATTACACTCCACGGGCCTCCTTTTATAGGAATTCGGACTTGCCAATAAAAGGTTTACTAAATCTAACTCAATCGAAAGCCTGTATTTAACGCCTAGCGCCATCTATGGACTATTGAGAACTTAGACACGAAGGACTTTTAGACAATTAATGTGCTATTATTATTGGAATGGGACCTCAGTCTCTATTATTATTAACTCAAAACTTATCATCTCGGTCATTTCGCTAGCCAGTGTATAATTGCGGTAATGTTTTAGGTTTTACCCAATCTCTATGCTGCACATGCTGACTCCGCTGATTGGATGGACCCTGAGGTCTTTCGACCGGAACGATTCTTGGACAAAGACAACAATATCGTCGGAGCAGATCGGGCCATTCCGTTCTCTCTCGGTTAGAATGAACATTATGCACTTCTTTCAAACAACCCCTATGTTTGTAAACATCACATTCAAATTTATACCTCTCACATCGAGATTCTACTAAAACGTCCAAGATCTCCTATTTCTTAGTTTGGCTAGTTTAGCTAAATGTGTATGAAGAGAGTCAAATATATGAAAAATTTCCTGGCAATCGAATGTGGTTGAAGTATGGCAAGAAGATGTATCATCTGATTACTAGGTGAGACTTATGTTTTATGTGGTGTCGTTTACCCCTCAAACATTTTCCATACAATTTTTGTTAAAGTTTGATGATTCGGAGACGTCCAAACTTTGTAACAATATATTTCCAGAAATGGTTAACGTTTGCTCACATTTGAGCTCTCTAATAGCCCTTTGTTTTGATGCTAACGAGACAAAACACCGCTTCGGAATTTTCATTGGACCAAATCTTTGATATTTTCGCAAAAATTGTTTTCTTGATTGTCAAAATAATCTCATCACGTTCCCGTCAACCAGATCCTCGCATTCAGCTGCACGATGGAAATAAGCAACCAGTCACCACCTCATACCTGAAAAAGCGACCGCGCGGCCGCCGAAGGAAACCATGCCAGGACCAAAATAAACCATTCTCCGACTCATCACCAACCCTGTGGTCGGACGCGATCAGCACTGGCCGCGGTCCTTGAGGAGCGAACGCAAAGGCCTCAATCGATTACGCTATAACAATGACGACGACGACGATTGCTAATAATTAATCGATTAATCACATCACACAAGATATTTTCCTCCTAAAATGTTTACTTTGTCCTATTTTATCGGATTCCGATCTTCTTTCGGAATAAAATCAACCTTGCAGGCAGATCCAAATAGTTCAGATGAAAATGCAACATATGGATGACCCTCATGTTGATCATTCAGATCGACAGACGATGTCAGGCACACGATCATATCAGGCCTTTGTCCTATTGTCTTATCCTCGTGACATTGGCGTTGTGCAACTCAAATTCAGCTGAAATTGATTTTCACTAATATAAACTCAATAAATATTTTGAGTAGCCTAATTGAAGTCAAATGATGTGCTAATAATTACTGTCTTGCACGAACATATACGATATTTCGGGGCATGTTAATGGTTGTCAGTTCCTGTCTCGACTATATCGTATTTCAAAATTTTCTGTTCAAGGACGACGTTCTTGTCTCGGTGAAGTTTTGGCTCGAGCGGAACTCTTTCTCATGTTGACCACTTTTCTTCAGCGATTTACTGTTAGTCCGCCAGAGGGCCAAGACAAAGTCTGCGACAAACCGGCACTCCCAATGGAGGCGATTCAAATTCCGACGCCGTATTCCATACGATTAACGGAGAGACAGTGATGTTGAACGACAGAGCGTCATTATAATAATATTAATCAGCAACATTACAGAATAGTATGCTTAATAGAAACTGTCCAAATATTAGCACTGTGCCTTGTATTAGATTAGGACATCATGTCTATAGACAGGCACGCCGAGAGAAATCCCGGGCCCCTGTGCAGAAGAGCCGGCGGGTCCCTGACAAGTCACAAGTCTCGGACAAAATTGCTGACGACCTTTTGTTTATCACTGTTTTTCACGCTGTTTATGATGTCCTCAGCATCCGGGCCCCCTCCCCTTTTTCTCGCTGGGCCCCTGTACAACATACCATGTTTATACTTTTTGTGTTATTATTGTTGATAATACGTCTTCATCATCGGCCCGGGCCCCTCCAGGCCGCCGGGCCCCTGTGCATTTGACCCATGCCCCCTCTCGGCGGCCCTTTCCACCGAAGTGAAGGGAATGATATGAACTGCTCACTTTCCGTCTCAGATTAAAAAATTTCGGCGTGACTCTTGCCTCCATTTTATTGCAAACGGTTCACAGCTGTAAAGACTTGGTATTTGGTTAGCGGTTCGTTTAATAGACTCATGAATATGAATGCGATAACAAACAGGACGAACGACTCTCCATATTTCTAATTGCTTCATCATTTCGATGTTCTGCCTTAATAATTATAATCAGGGTGCTTGGTTAATCATAATGTATAGCAGGAAATATTGTGCGTTTCAAATTAATATAACGAGACTTTTTCAAGATATGCATCGTTTTCAGCAATGTTATTGGATATTCCGAGAAATGCCAGGGAAATCATAACATTCAGCAATTATATATGTGCTGGAAATATACAGAACGGTAATATGCCTTATAAAGGGTGGGGAAATAAAAGTAGTATCGCCCTGTTTTTTGTAAAAGTTCCACAACTCCTCGGTCAAAATGCATGAAATTTGACGTAAGTCTTCGATATTAGGCCTATATCTCCAATGCAGCGCCTTCCTAGCCTGGAGTTTTCTGTGTTCAAACATCACCTTTCTGGACATATTTAAGAAGCGACTGAAGACTTGGCTGTTCGAGATGAGCTATTCTGTTAAATCCTGACCTATATTATTCATGTACTTTGTAATGTGTTCGAGTAGTCCTTCTAGGATGATTCACCACATAAATCCTAACTTTCAATAAATAAATAATAAATAAATAAATATCTCCAATGCAGCCATCTAAGTTTTGTCCAAAATTTCAAAGTGCATCGGCGCCATTTAGCGAAAACCAGACCAGAAGCAAGACCTGTTTATCGAAATAATACGAGCTAGGCTACTATGTTTCATTGCTAAAATTATACAGAAGTTTTTAATGCAGTGTTTACATAAATTTTCTTTTTTAATATCTTCTGCTTTGATAATGTCAGGTTGATGTCATTGTCTGCTTTTATTTACAGTCCTTTTTACGTAGTAAATAATAAACATGTTTTGATTAGATTGGAATTTGGGAAAATATAGAGAGACGATAGTTTATTAATAAAGGATTTGTGTATGGAGAATTTTGAGGTCCCGCGTTCGCTTCGACTTCTGACAGAATTTTCGAACAAGATGTGAAGTAGAAAGACTATTGAACTCCTGCTGAAGTAAGTCGATAGGTACACGTACGATGGAGAGGTCTGTCCGGATGGGAGGCATATTTCGAAAGTGTATCTGAGATTTGCTAACGGAGAATAATGCAGCCAATAGGATGCTGGTTAACAAGTATTCAGCAATCACAATCATAGGTGATCAATCAATCAAACAAACAATCAATCAATCAGTCAGTCAGCCAGTCAATCAATCAATCAATCAACTTCTATAGCGCCACTATCATAATGCCCATGGTATCTGCCGATGGCGCATAGCATTAGAGCCAGGTCAAGCCAAAGATCCAAAATCTAGCATCTGACAGATGATAAGTTGTTATTCATTCGAAATGATATTGGTAATGAATTTCAAAGATTAGGGTCACACACTGTCACACTGAGAAACAGCTAGTGCCAATGACTGTGCGAGAATAAGGAATAACAAATAAGTGAAAGTCCTGCCGAATACCTAGTGGATTGAGTAGTAGGTCGAGGGATAAGTCGCATCTTAAGGTAATGGGGTTCATTATATTGTAACTGCCGTCACTAAACTATTTAAGAAAACTCGTCTAACTGTCTAGGGGTAAATGTATTTATAATACGGAGTATCTTACTCAGTGGCGGAACCATTAACATGCACTTTATCACAACACTCTTTCTTGGAAAAATAAACATTTAATCTTAATTAATACAACTCTACAAATTAAGCATGCTAGCTGCCATTAAATCAGAGTCTTGTTAGTTTTTCTTATCCTGAAATGGAGCTAATTTCTGTGGTAATAACAGTCCGTTGTTAACGACTCTATATACACTCTTCTCAACTACTACAAGTTTTCAAACATCAAATATATAATAAATAAGAGTCCTGTCTTTTCGACGAGCGACTCAACCGAGTCACAAATAATTATATTTAATTGCGATCGACTTCTTTGTCAAAGATCAATTAAAAATATTTTTAATTTTAATTAAAATATCGACGAGCGACGACGACTTCTTCCGATCGACTCTGTTCCCTCCACCTTCTTCGTCGACTTTCTTAATCAGCATTCGTCTCTGCTCCAAGATCGAACGCCTCTACCAACGAAAGTTCCTCCTGATTGGCTTCATCCACCATCATGACCTCGATATGTCTCTCGTCATTCGTTCGCACAACACCGCACTTCACCACTTGACCAATCACCTGATTGACGTCTGTGAAATATGCAAATATATGTAAATTAACGACATATCGCTGTATCCCTGATGTCCATCACAATATAATATGGGTTTAAATACTAAAAGCCAAATTTTATAATTAATTCGGTATTTGATAGGAAGACAATGTAGGGAATGTCTAGCTGGAATTATGTTTGAATCTTGGAGTTTTGGATATGACTCTGACTAAAGAATTTTGTACTCTGGAGTTTCTGCATATTTGAATTTGTGATGCCGAAAAACAGACAATTGCAATAAACTAGGCCAACGGGGGGGATTAAACCCCTCTTAGCTGCCGAAAACAAACTATTTTTTAATGAGTTTTTAAGCATTTTTATTTTTTGACGCTACTTTGGGGTCAAAACCCCTCTTGGCCATAATAAAATGTAACGGTTTAAGAGGCGAGGACCTTAATTTTGCTTGTCAGAGAAAATAGTGGTGACAACCTTGTTTTTGTTTGTCAAGAAAAGCAACTAGAGGTGAAACGTGTTTTGCTTGTCAAGATTTGCCAAAGTTGGTCACGGTCAAAACCAAATGCCCAACCGCCCCTTCCTGAAATCCTGGATCTAGGCGACTAGATACCAATGCATTGGCTAACTGAATACGAACAGACTTAGGAAGATGTCTGATGCATAGCCTACAGTATTTCCAAAGTGTATCCAAGATTTGCTAACGGGTATAACGACAGCCAAAAAGATGATGGTGAATACAAGTATTCAGAAGTCATGTGATCGGCAAAGTTCGTGCTTATTAATAGAGCATACGATCGTGCACATTAATCACCTTCATCATTCTTCTACATGGGCGATATACACGTTAGTGTCTATTGCAATTTGAGTTCTCCTCATCCATTCTTCTCTGTCCTGTCTGGCTTTTACGTTTACTGTTTATATCAATATTGCACCATTCTATAGGCTAATATGTTCTATCTACATATTTCTATTAATAAGGCATGAGATTTCATAGTGATCAGATAAAAAATAAATAATGAATTAATTAAAGTTAATACTTGGTTTCAGATTGATAACTTATAGGCCCTATTAATTAATAAAACCTTGTTTTTGTTTGTCAAGAAAAGCAACTAGAGGTGAAACGTGTTTTGCTTGTCAAGATTTGCCAAAGTTGGTCACGGTCAAAACCAAATGCCCAACCGCCCCTTCCTGAAATCCTGGATCTAGGCGACTAGATACCAATGCATTGGCTAACTGAATACGAACAGACTTAGGAAGATGTCTGATGCATAGCCTACAGTATTTCCAAAGTGTATCCAAGATTTGCTAACGGGTATAACGACAGCCAAAAAGATGATGGTGAATACAAGTGGCAAATATGTGGCATGGGACGTCACATCTGTCCACACCTGCGCCAAATCCTACTTGCATCTGACCTCAAACTCTCTCGGGGCCGCAGCGGAAAATGCAGCAACACGCAAGCATCACAAATACTCCGGCCTTCCCGTCTCATACAAATTTATTCCGATTGCATTTGAAACTATGGGACCACTCAACGCAGAAGGCAGCGAGTTCATCGCCGAAATTGGTCGTCGAATTGCTTGCGTTACAGGAGATCCGAGAGAGGCATTCTACTTGTTCCAGCGTCTCTCAGCCTGCACACAGCGATTCAATAACGTAGCTTTTAAAGGAACCTTTTCATTGAAAACCAAAAACCTGCCAGAGCTGCATTCGTTCAAGATTATGACCGACGTCGAGACGAACGACGTCGAGACGAACTACGTCGAAATCGAAGAGTTGAATGAGGAGGCGAGCGAACTTTTCATCGTCGACGACAAAACCGCTCGACAGAAGAAGAAAAACCAGGAGGAATACAAAAGCAAGAACGCCACCAAAGCAGAGCAAGTCCTCTACGAGAATGAAAACGACATAGCTGGGGTAAATGAGCCAGAAATGCCGAATGAGACAGAGAATGAATCTCCACCTGAAAAATCTGAAGCTACTGAGGAATGGACTGAAGATGAAAAAGACGAAAAGTCTCGCTTTGGAAAAAACATCAAGAAGAAAATGAATCGGAAGAAAACGCCAAAAGCGGGAAAACCAGAGCAAACTGTTCCACCGTCCATACCATTTATCGACCTGTTGCCTGATGGAGATCCGGTTGGAGAAATACAGGATCATGACGTCGGCGCCGGCAGCAACATGGCTAAAGATATATTTACGTCGGAAGAGGCTAGAGCTCGCGATCGAGTTCAGAACGACACGTACAAGGAGGTAAGGATAGCTGCAGAGGTTCACAGACAGACGAGAAAGTACATGCAGACGATTTTTAATCCAGGACCGAAGCTGATTGATCTCTGCGAGACTCTGGAAGGCATCACCCGAAAGCTGATAAAAGAAGACGGTCTCCGTGCCGGTTTGGCCTTCCTAATGGACGTTTCCATTAACAATTATGCTGCGCATTACAATCCTAACAACGGTGACATGACGGTATTCCAGCATGACGATTTGATGAAGGTCGACTTTGGAATCCACTTCAACGGCCGGGTCATTGATTGCGCTTTTACGGTGACATTCAATTCACGATACGATCCGCTTCTTGCCGCGATGAAGGATGCGACAAACACGGGGATCCGTGAGCGCAGGATCTACGTGCGTATCAGCGACGTCGGAGAGGCCATCCGGGAAGTCATAGAATCCAATGAGGTTGAATTGGACGGAAAGATGTACCCAGTGAAGAGCATACATAACCTGAGCGATCACTCGATGGCGCCGTTCAGGATCCAAGTCGGTAAGACGGTTCCGATCGTCAAGGGAGGTGACACGACCAGGGCGGAGGAAGGTGAGTTCCTTGCCTTCGAGACCTTCGGAAGCACCGGAAAGGTTCACGTTCACGTCGTCATGGAGACGTCTCATTACATGAAGAACTATGAAGCCGGTCATGTTCCGACCCGAGTGACGAAATCGATGCAGCTTTTCGGAGTGATCGACAAGCATTTCGGCACGCTTGCGTTCTGCCGTCGGTGGCTCGATCGTCTGGATCAGACCAAGTTTCTGATGGTGCTGAAGAATCTGTGCGACATGGGAATCGTCGATCCGTATCCTCCACTCTGCGTCATCAAGGGTGGCTGCTACACCGCTCAGTACGAGCATACTCTCCACTTACGACCGACCTGCAAAGAGGCTGGGAAGACAGCAAAGCACTCAAAAAAACCACCTGCAGCTTCAAAGAAGAAGCCTCAGTCACTGGTTGAAAAAACAGTAGCTGAAGCCAAAGCTGCATTTGTTGACATTGATCTGTCGGAGGGAAGAAGTCTGAGGAAGCGGACAGCTGCTCCACCCAGCAATGCTCCAAAGACATCAACGAAAGCTGTCACGAAGAGACAGGCAGCAGGGCCTAAGAAAGCAAAGGGCTCTCAGGACACGAAGGACAGCAAGACTTCTGCTGTCAAGTCCGAATAGCAGATCTTTCATGAAAACAATAATAATAATAATAATAATAATAATAATAATAATAATAATAATAATAATAATAATAATATTTATATAGTATTTCATAATATTAATAAAAACGAAATGTTTGTTTGTACGTAATGGCTAATCTTAGAAAGTCCTTGACCAATTCCTTTGAACATTTTTACAAAACCTTCCGCTCGATTACGAGATACTTTTTATCACGCACATTCGTCAAAACACCATTTAGATTCACCTGCGTTTGAATTTGAGCGAACGAACGCAAGAAACAATATGGGCTCGATTAATTAGCAAGGCGACCATCGCTGTCAAAACAGCTTCAAACGTAATAAATAATCGTCCTACAAATCAACTCTAAATGTTCGAATACAGCATTAATTGTCGAGAATCGATTTATGCAAGTGAGAATTGCGGAAGAGTCACTTAAAAGGACAAACAAAGCAGCTTAATAGTGTTCTTGATAAACCTCCTAGAAAGCAGTAGAATAGTAGATTCGACGAATAATGAATCATAGATTTCAGTAAAATCTGTGATTAATTCTTCATCGAATGTACTGATCTATATAATTTCAGTTAGATTTAATATTCGATTTTGATAGCAGACAGACGCATAGTGACACGTGGGTAAACCATCTCTTCCCAACTGAAACACTGAAACCTATGCCAATCCTGAACTAGGAAAATGTAGCTATTGTGTTTGTGTGCCATCGTAGTAGACACAGCGGGGATCTTCTGCTCGGACCTTGAGATAGAAGTGGCTCGCAGCCTTTATCAGCTCAGTCCACTGAGTCATGGACATGACTGGGTCATGCCAGATGCTATACGATAACGACGAGACTATTAACGCATCACAGCTTGAACGAGCCCGACTGGAGAAGCCAGTCTGGCGCGAAAAGTTGTAACCAACCAGTTGCAGTCTTGTAGAACCTACAATACCAGTTCTACCCCTCCCCCCCAATAAAAATCTCAACGGATTTACACGATTTGCACAAGTGGTCCTGGGCGGTCCGACCGGTGCAATTGCACCGGTTTGCACCAATGTAGCTACGCCACTGGAGGCGTGTACGTGGGACGTGTAGCATCTCAGTAGAGGCTGCCCTCAAGCGCTGTCGGCCCTCGAGGTCTGCTTCCCCCGCTGCAGTTCAACCTTGAGATATGCCGGGCCTACACAATGTAGGGATTGTAGGCATCGAAAAGCCATCAGCGCCAGTTTGTATTTTATGCGATCAGGAGCTGAGAGCCAATGTAAGTCCTTCAGTATGGTAGCATGGGGTAAGACGCCTTAATCGCGCTATATAGCGTACTCTACTAAGAATTTTGACTTGGAGTGTTTTTATTATAATGAAAGTGTGACGTCTAGCAAATGCTTGAACGTTATTTAGTATTAAAAGTGCTGAGACTGTGTTTTTGAGATAGATAGATAGATAGATAGATAGATAGATAGATAGAGAGAGAGAGAGAGAGAGAGAGAGAGAGAGAGAGAGAGAGAGAGATTTCCACGGCCGTTGCCATATAAGAACAGGCACGTCTTTGATGGATTATCTGATAGCTTGCTGGCACTTTGTAATATAAATAAAATATGCATCGTGTAAATGACATTTTTATCTCCACAGACCGCATGACAAGTTGACAACAGAATTAGCAATATTACACGTTTTTCAACTTGATCAGTAAATTGTAATGACCAGTTCTGAAAGTCAGCGGGAATGCTCGGGAACTAAGTACCCGCGCCTTTTTGGACCATGAAAATTTTCCCCCATAATTTTTCAATATTTGTTCCAATATTGTATAAGCACCGTGTACTTGTTGCAAAACTATTAAACTAAGATTTAAAAGCGCTATAGAAATGTAAATGATGGCTACCCATAGTTCGTTAATTAAGGTTTGGGTTGCGCCAAGAGAGTTCCTGCGCCTTTTTTCCAGACTTTCAGCGCTGGTAATGACCGAAGCAAGGATAAGACGCCTTCACTTGGCTTTTTGGGTAAGACGCCCCGTGGGTGCGTCTTACCTCTTAATCTCAGCACTTTAGACGTAGACCTTTATTTTCGTTCATTATTCACGCTTTTATAACGTCAAATATAGGTATGAAAAACCTTGCAGTGATTGACTTGTGTGATTTTTCAATAGCTAGTGGTTAACAAAATGGGTCGAAAATATTTACTAACATCTACCCGTGGTGCGTATGGTCAAGATACTTTGAGAGATATACTCTGTAGGATATGGACTAATAATAATAATAATAATAATAATAATAATAATAATAATAATAATAATAATAATTCTCAGAGGTTTGGCCAATGCACACAAGCACAGAACCTGGGTCACTAGGTCACCAAAGTTATGCAAGATACCCGATAGGCTGCAGGCCACCGACATACAAGACAGATATACAGACACACTGTTACACTTACATGCACACATACACGTAGACAACTATGACACACCCAAAGGGATGCGCATCAAGGGCTACAAGTCAAACATACAAGCAAACAGAGACACACACACGCACACGCACACCACCTAGGGAAGAAAGTAGAGTAAATGTATTTTTGATTTTGGGAACTATACACTGTAGACCACTATGTTAGAACACGTTGTAGACTGAGGTTCCATTCTAGTTAGCAGCGAGAATGGCAACATAATAATGATTGACTGCACATGTATTGCATTGGCTACAACAATACCCATAGCTTATTGTGCATGCATTGAGCATGTTTTGATCACGTGCTTTTGTAAATTGTTTGACTATGTGATGCATTCTTTTTGGGAAATTGTACTTTGAACTGTTTTTGGAAATGTGCTTGGAAACTACTTTTGGAAACTGTACTGTAAACTGGCTTGTGAGGCATACAGTGATTTTGGGCTTATTAAACTGGAGCGGGAGACGAAGCGTTCAGTTCGCGCTGAGACATTGACGAGAAGAGAGCAGAAAGAATTGAACTGAAGATCGAGGAACGACGGCGAACTGAACTGCCAAGTAACGCTTTGACTTACTCAACATCTCATTCCTCTTATCGTCGTCATCATCTTCACAGCACTATATCAACCGAGGTATATTGGCGAACAACAGCCAATATACTTCAACTCAAGTCACTGAATGCAAGGACACCATCGAAAACAGCTGCAAAACAACGTGGAATACCTCCCAAAACTCTCAAACGTACTGGAGCGGTAGGCTGACTGAATGAGGTTCAAGCTCCGTTAGCGCCCCTAGTGGCTTTCAAACAGGCAGTAACCGTGAGTAACGCCTCCTAAGCCATTTTAAACGGTTACAGGCGGTAGCCGCCCCAGCTATGACCGCCCCACTTATGACCGCCCCGGTTGTGACCGCCCCAGTTATGACCGCACCAGTTACTCTATGGGTTTTGACGAAAAGCAGTGTACCCTAACCCGCACGGATTTATATAATCATTACCCACACCATAAACCAGACACGAAACACTAACCTTAAACGATACTGAGGGCAGCCATAGCTGGGGCGGTCCTAACGGGGTCGGTCATAGCTGGGGTGACTATAATGGATTAATGTGATACCATTTAAAACCACGCTATATTTTTATTTAGTTTTTAATTAATAGTCGTTAGCAAATTAACCACCATATAGAATGCATTTAATGCTTGATAACATGAAAGATTGCTTATGGGGTGCATCTTACCCCGTGCCCTAATTATGTAATGTGATCGTGCTGCCTGGTTCGATGAAAAAGAAGGCGTGTGGTCCCGGCGGTGTTGAGTTGAGTTGGGACTGTTGAGTTGATTGCGAGGTTGACTTCAAGGACACTGTCGCATTTCAAATAACAATGTCTGAAAATTCGAAAGGCAACTAAACAACACTGAACCCGTAACGTCAGCTGCTGCAAAAAGTAGTCTAGACTGCTGAGTTCAACGACACTATATTGCCGCTGCCTAGAGTCATTCGTCATAGGCCTATTTGAATGGCAGAACATAGTCCGTTGCGACTCTCACAGCTTTTGCCAGTGCTAAATGTTTCTTTTCCTTAGCGTTCAGACAAATTTTGTGCACAGAAAAAGCGTAAATATTATTATTATTATTATTATTATTATTATTATTATTATTATTATTATTAACTTTTAGAATTAAGACTGTCTGACTATACATGTACAGAAAGTGCGAAATCACGATTAAGATCCATATAATCCGTTGTACAAGTCTAAGAAACCAGCCTTTCACTGTTATTTCTAGTTAGCATAGTAAGGAATGGAATGAATGACAATAAGATATAAGCTTGCACACAGAACATATTGTTGTTTTGTCCTAATACTATTGCAGATAAAGGTTTGCCAGAATTGCGACCGATTTCGTGAAGACTGAATTCGTGAACAATGATAACGGAATATCTTCTCGTGTTCTTCGCCATCTTCGCTGCATCAGTTTTCTTCGTCGGAAAATGGAAAAGCAAGAAACAGACCAAACAGCGCCTTCCTCCCTCACTTCCAACACTTCCTTTAATCGGATCACTTCCATTTCTCCGAGGTTTCGACAATTTACCAAAATTCTTCATTGAGAAATCTCGTCAACTCGGTCCAATATTTACTTTTCGAGCTGGCAGAAAGTAAGATGCAGCCTTAAATAATAACAAATAGTTTCATTCGGCTACAAGCTTGTTCAGTAAGCTGAAAATTGTTCCAAATTGTGTTTTAGGCTGCTGTTGGTGCTGAACAATAAAGAAGCGATCGAGGAAGCATTAGTTAAAAATTCGCGATCATTTTCATCCAGGCCAGAGCTTTTTATGGGAAAGCTCATAAATCCGGAAACAAAAGGTAATTCAAAAGCAAATCTTGAATACAAAAGATTTCGTTATCAGTACTGTTTATTGCTGGCGCCCACTCTTACCCAATGCAGAAAACCAAAGTCGAAATTAAGCTATCTACGGTTTATTTCTCTGGCATATGTTTGTTTAATGGAATTTTCTTGAATTCTTCATCGTCGTCGCTAATGCCTATCAATTGTATGGCTATAAATGATTTACAGGTATAGCGATCAGGGGTTATACTCCGGAATGGAAAATAGTGCATAAAAATTCTCTGTCTATTCTAAGAGAATTTGGATTTGGCAACAAGAACATCATGGAGGAGAGAATCATAAAAGAAGCTGTAGAAATGGTTGGATATGTAGGAAAGACAGATGGAAAACCCTTTGACCCAAAAGAACTCTTTCATCTCGCTACTTCAAATATCACAATGAGCATATTGTTTGGCTCAAGACGCAACTATGACCTTGGAGTTTCCGAACTGTTATCTGAAGTGGATCGCTTCATCCTCCTCATAAGTATGATATTTGATTTCGCACCTTTTCTCAGATTCATTCCCCCATTTAAGAAAAAGATCCCTGTCGTACAATCGTGTCACAGGACGTTGTACGGATTGGTTGAAAAGGAGATTGACAAAAGCATTGAAAACCAAAAGAAATGCTTCGTATCTCAATACATTGAAAGAGAAGGGCCAAACTATGACCGTGATGGACTGAATTTCTTGTTACAGGATTTATTCGAAGCAGGGACAGAAACAACTGCAACTACAATGCGATGGGCCATGGTGGCTTTGGCAAATCACCCAGAAATTGAGAAGAAATTGCAGAAGGAGATTGACTCAGTGATACCAAGAGTCAGATTTCCGTCATTGCAAGATCAGATGTCCCTTCCTTACGTTCAGGCGACAATTATTGAGCTTTACCGTTGGCGTACGCTAGTTCCCCTTTCCGTTGCTCATCTAACCAGCCACGATTCGATTGTCAAGGGGTTTTTCATTCCCGCTGGGACAACAGTAAGTCAACAATATTTAAAATGAAATAATTCATATTCGTAGATCTTAAAACTTTTCCGCACAGACCCTCACTCTTCTCAGTCTCAGCTCACTCAATCGGTAGGCAATGTAATTCCAACTCTTCGGGATTGAATGTTCTCTAATAGACCGACTAAATCCTGACAAAGATCAACTTATCTGACTTGGTGCTAAACAACTGCAATCAAAAACTGAACTATCTCTTTCCTAATTTTCTTTCTCAAATAGCCTATATTGTATCAAGAACCTTGGTATTTACTTTGACAGTAACTTGACCTTCAAAGAGCATTTGCGAGAATCTCTCGAACCTGTTTTTTCCAACTTAGCCAAATCAGAGTTATTCGTTCTTCACTTTCTGTCTGCAGCCAAATCTCTGGTTCATGCTTTTGTTGCTTGTAGGCCTCCAACAACAAAAAACGACATTATGGACCTCCATGAGTCCTCCTGCACCAGCTCATGCGCATAAATTTAATCACTTAGCCTATGTAATTTACAAACAATAAACGTTTTGGTGTCACCCCTTGTGATCTTGTGATGTCGTAATTGGTCACATCTGCAGTATGGGACGGCCCTCACCCCACCCCATTTCACACCCCCGTATTTCTCTAGCAACGCTACTGGACAGATGAATGAAAGAAATAATGATTACTGTTTCATTTTAGGTTTTACCCAATCTCTATGCAACACATTCTGACACCGCTGCTTGGATGGACCCTGAGGTCTTTCAACCGGAACGATTCTTGGACAAAGACAACAATATCGTCGGAGCAGATCGGTCAATTCCGTTCTCCCTCGGTTAGAAAGCACTTCTTTCGTACAACCCTTATGTTTGTAAACATCGCATTCGGATTTACTTCTTGCGTCGAAATTCTATTAAAACGTCCAAGATCTGGTATTTTTACTTTGGTTAATTTAGCTTGGGGATCTAAATGTGTAGGAAGATACACATATACATAAGAAATTTTTAACAATTGAATGAATATCTAAAATGTGACATGAAGATATATTATCTGATTGCTAAGAGAGACAATAAAGTATATGTAACAGAGCTGGAAAAAAGTATGTAGTCTCATTAAATTTTTTTTAGGTTTTTAGGTTTTAGGTTTTCTAGGCTTTCAGCATTTAAAAAAGATTTTTAGGTTTTACTCTTGTCTATATTATATTTTCACACACGCGTTCAGCTGTCTGCAGTGAGTAGGCGCTAAAAAGTTGGAAAAGAATCAAGATGAGTTTTCATTTTCGACGTATAGCCTAAAAAACAAAAACCTAAAAAAGCCTACCTTTTTACTATTTCGAGTTTTTTAGAAACCCATGAAAACCCATGTTTTAAAACCAGCTAAGCCTATTCCACCCTTGGTATGTGACAGTATTGATTCTGCCATCGCATCCATTGATCCCTCAAACTTTGTTATGCCTACGAGGAATTTCCCCAAGTTTGACGATTCAGAGACGTCGAAAGTTTGTAACCATACTGTTGCGAACCGACCTTATTGCTAATCTACCAGGATGACTGACGTCGGCCGCTAACAGGATTATCTTTCTTTCAATTAAGGCGGGTGGGTATTCGACTTAGCTTTTTGGCTAAGGTTTTATTATTATATGGCTGATTCCCTCTCTCTCCTTCTATCTCTCTCTACCTCTCATGTATTACTTCAATATCTTAGCCCAGGTACTACCTCGATATCTCATTCAGGTACTACCTCGCTCTTCTGTCAGGTACTACCTCGCTCTTCTTGCTCTCTCTCAGGTACTACCTCGCCCTTCTGTCAGGTACTACCTCGCTCTTCTTTCTCTCTGTCAGGTACTACCTCGCTCTTCTGTCAGGTACTACCTCGCTCTTCTGTCAGGTACTACCTCGCTCTTCTGTCAGGTACTACCTCTCGTCAGGTACTACCTCTCTTCGGGTACTACCTCAGGTACTACCTAAGGATCTACCGGGCCTTTCCACGGGCTCCTTCCCTCTCCTAACGCGCCGCGGTTTTATCTTTTGACGGGGCACAACCCTGCCCCTTGGGAACCGCTTCCGCAGTGGATTGCCACTTCCCTAGCGGAAATGTAGTACCTCGAAGGTACCTCCACCTATTTGGCACTCCAAGTCGAAACTCAGTATACCAGCCCCGTGGCCATCTAAGGGACCTCTATTTATAGGACTCTGATACTACCTTTAAAGAGGTGTGCTAAACTGCACCTACCTATCGGGCTATAACTCAGCAATACCTAGCGCCCTCTACTGGATATTCTATGCCTAACTTCCCTAGGCCTTTCACCTATTTATTATATATTTATTATTATTAAAGGTCCTTAATTATTATTATTATTAATTGATTCCTTATTTAAACTACCTAACTGGCCATCAGCGCCATCTAGCGATTGCCTTATAAACTATCTTTTTATATTTTATTATTGGGTCTCATGCTTGCTATTATCAATTTCGCTACAATACATTTCAGAAAATGGTTTATATTCACTGAAATCTGAGTTTCCCAATAGGCTGCTTGATTTTATGCTGAAGAGGCAAAATATCACTTCGGGAATTTCTGCGAACCAGTCTTTGATATTTTCGTGCATAATTGCTCTCTTGACTGAGATATTTTCCTCCTTTAAATGTTTACTTTATCATATTTTGTCGGATTCCGAACTTCTATATGAATGAAATCATTCTTACATGCAAATCTATAATATTGAATTTCTAGATAAGCAGATTATATGAGTCATATGATTAGATCAAACCTTTATCCTGTTGTGTCAGAAAGAATTTTGAGTCTTTCATCGTGACCTTGGCATGTTGTAACTAAAATTCTGCTAAAAACAATATTCATCCATATAAACTTCATAATAATTTTGAGTAAAAAGTCAAAGGATGCGGTTGAGTTGCTACATTGCACAAATACATATGATTTTGAATTTTGAGGGGTATGTTATAGATTGTCTGTCAGTGATGTAATGGGGCTGGAACGCAGTGGCGTTGATAGGGGCGGAGGCAAGCTGCCCCGGGCGCCGTCTTTGGCGAGAGGCGCGCCAAAAACCATGGTCATAACAAGTTAAACGCTTTCGAAGGTATTGCTGTTATAACAAACAAAAAAGGTCATCACCCGCTTTATCGTGAAAACTCTGGGATGCAAAAAAACCTCGCCACCAGTTTCTAAGCTGTTGGGGTGAAAATGTTCTACCTTTCCCAGGATGCCAAATACTCAAGCCACGTCACTGCTGGAACAGAAGGGGATGCGGCCCATACTGTTATTAGAGAGGGGTCGCCGTCTCCCACTATTTTTCTATTACAGTATATACAGTGTACAAGTTATTTATTTCTGTTATTACATTATTAATCAAGTTTAATAAATATTCTTAGTACTACGTTTTGCTTTGACACGACGACTTTCTTTGCTCGTCAAGAATTTTTTCACTTGCAAAACATGAAAAATGTCCGTATGCCGCCCCTATTCCGGAAAATTCTGACTGCGCTACACTTCCTTGGACAATCTGGCCCCGGGCATCAACCAGCGTCGCCTCTGCACGTCGCTGCCATCCGATCACTTCTTATTTTAAAACTGCAACCGTATTGTCAGTTCCTGTCTTTATCGTATTTCACAATTTTTCTGTTCAAGGACGACGTTCTTGCCTCGGTGAAGTTTTGGCTAGAGCGGAGCTCTTTCTCATGTTGACCACTTTTCTTCAGCGATTTACTATTCGTCCGCCAGAGGGCCAAGACAAAGTCTGCGACAATCCGACACTTCCAGTGCAGATGACACAGAAACCGATGCCGTACTCCATACGATTAACGGAGAGACAATGATGCTGAACGACGGAGTATCAGCAACAGTATAAAGTAGTTTGGGCTGTTTGGCTAACCCTTATAGGCCTATAACTTTTCGCGTTACTTAGCAACCACCGGGGGTAAAACTACCCCTCACGAATAGCTCGTGTTGTGTGCTAAACATCATGAATTGTTAAATATCATTTGAACGCACTTAAATAGACTGTGAAAAAAACTTAGTTATTCTGCTTGCTGTTGGCATCATTTATACGGCGATTTGAATAGTGTTAGATGTGAAAAATACCGTTATGTCAATATGGCGTAATGTCAGTGCTGCGTTGACATTAAAACAGTAAATAAATATGTGAATAAGTAAGACAATGACAATTAGCAAGTAGAGGAAGTAAATAAAACAAAACGTAGAAGCTAGGAAAACAAAATTGAGGGATACTTTCTTCTTTCCACATTGATTGCGCCGACGACCAGCTTAATTTCCAGTTGCGGACTCTTTTTTGGTTACACTGACAGGTTGCCATACAGGCCTACTGAACCAGTGGCGTAGCAAAGGGGGTTGGTGGTTAAAACCCCCACTCGGTTGCATGCCGACCAAAATTTTTCTATTGCGTATTATTATTCTGTGGGTAGAGGGGTGCCAAAATCGCAAAAATATCAATTTGGATCATGGATAGGTTGTCCACGCTCATAAAACTATATACACTAATAACTAACTAATTATAACTGACTTAACCAAGCAAAATATTAAGTGAAGCCTTTTTGCTTGTCAGAATTTTCCCAAGTTGGGGAATGGTCGCTCGTAAATCCCTCCCTTCGAAAATCCTGGTTACAAATCCTGGTTATGCCACTGTACTGAACAAACGCGTAGAAATCTCTAAAAACAATTTGCAGCGCTTTGTAGTTCAAACGCAATCATTAAAAGTCAAAAGCTTTCGAGAAAAATCGAAGTGGTTTGTAACACCGGAGAAATTATCGACCTGGAAAGGGGGGGCAAAAATATCCCAATGTATATATAAGGGTCAATAGAAATTGTCCGAATATTTGAGTTGTACCTTGCAAAAAGGTCAGGAACAGGGTCATAGCGACGAGGAGTATATCGGTATATATACTCCCTCCAAATCAGTCTACCTTAAAGTTTTTAATGTGTGTTTTAAGATTTTTAAAGTTTTTAAAGATTTCTACCCCAACAGGGCGCGATTTGTAGGCGGAAGTGGGGAATCTTCCTCCCACTGCCCAACTACATCCCCCCACTGAGATGGCTACTGACATCCCAGCCTGGGAAGTCAATTCCCCCCCCCCACTGTGACTGTGACATGAAAATGCATTCACCGTCAGCAGAGGGAGAAAATTTTTCGGCGCTTTACGCCAAGTATGAGTAAAAAATTAAATCTGATGTTCGATGGTAACTGGTGACAGAATTATCTTAATCTCTGGAAAAATTTACCTGTGCTGGTGATTAAACTAGTTATACTTCGTCGTGGCCAGACAATAAAATTGACAGATCATTATTTGGTGATAAAGCAATAGTTTAACTAGCAGAACTGTGCAAAGTAGATCCGCCACTACCCTTGGATCAGTTCCGACAGTACAAGAAGAACAACGTGAAAGTAATTGGCAATGTGCTTGCTTCGGTACTCAGTAGAATTCAAATTCTGTCTATCTCGTCTGCTGAATGTGATTGGAGCTTCTCGTGCATGAATATAAATGATAGCCCTACACTACTCATAAATCAATTAAGTTTCATACACTTTCATTTCTTGTTTCCGTTAAAGGTTAACCACCAACACTGCTCAGTGCTCAATCACGCCAGTTATGCTATAAATGGGTATGCGATGGGCGACATGCTGCCTCAGATGCACCAACTGGCAAAAAAACTGACAAGACATCTGCGTCAATTCCTGCCATGGCAACTCTGTATTAGTGTTAATGATACTTGCTTGAATTTAGTCGCAGATTTTCAATTGTTGCAACTTGCAGTTGCACTATTACATTTATAGTTTAAATAAATGGTGTGTGATAATTTATACAAAAGTTAGAGCAAAGTACTGTGCATTAAACCATGCATTTCATATATGTCCTCCTCACTGCTCGTCATGTCCCCCACTGCTCATCATGTCCCCCCACTGCTCGCCATGTTCTCCCCTAATGCCCTCCTCCCCGACTGCTCCGGGTTACAAATCGCACCCTACCTCCCCCTCCCCAATCACATCATAGTTAAACGAACTATATCCATTGCTCAATGTCAGCCTCCGTTCAAAAGTTCTACAGCGTAGAAGCCGTAGACTGTAGACTCAAGACTAAATAAACCTTAGTACTAGGCCTATAGCACTCTTAGTGACATCAGTATGCTTTGTGTTTTGAGTTGTTGGTGAGATATCTTGAGAATGTAATCTCACTGCGGTTCCCTTGAAACCGCTTGGCGGTCCCCTATGGCAGTGTTTCCCAAACAGTGGGTCGCGGTCCAAAAGTGTGTCGCAGGGTTCAGTCTAATGGGTCGCGAGGTATCGCGAAATTAGATTCAAACGTGCCATTTTCTAACCAATACCACAATGTCACAAGTCTTGAAAGTTGCAAGTACAGTAGGCTTAGGTTTCCAGAAATTTACATGCCTGCAATCCTCCACACACGGCTTGCATTTAAATGATTAGTGTTTTACCTATTTTAGTTGACAATAACTTTGCAGGGTCGCGTGATGCTACAAAGCCGCTGAAGTGCTAGTAGTTACAAAAGTTTAGGAAATCCTGGCCTAGGCCTACGGTACCTCTAAAAAGTAGGCCTAATCTTATATCGCAATTATATAGGTTCTAGGGCAATTTGGAGCGGACAATTTGGAGCGGACAATTCGAACGGAGTGGACAATTCGGAGACGGACAATTCGGAGCAAAGAGCAAAAAGCAAAGTTTCACTGAGTTTAAAAGTTAAAGTTCAAAAATATGTCTATATGCCTACAATCCTAACCCTAAACCTAACCCTAACTCTAACCCTAACCCTAACCCATATAAGTCGGATGAAACCCAATGAAATAGTTATCTATTTGATTGAAAATTCTCACTTCAAATTCCTAAAGATAGCGATCAAGATTGGCATTTGGGCAGTTTTAACTTTTTCATAAGGAAAGTTTTAGAATGTGTAAGTTTTATAAATAATTTTACGTTTCATCTATTTTTTTAAAATAATCACGATGTCGCAAATCTTGTAGACAGTGTGCTTGCCAATACGGTTAGACACAATTCACGCAAACTTCAAGACCATCAGTTGAATTTTCGATGATGCTCTTACTTTTTTACGAAGTTAATATTTTGCGTTTTAATGTAACGTTTTACTGAAATTTACGCAATCGATTGCCTTTAAAAATTAAATCATCTGAACTAATTACTAACCCCCCCCCACTTCTCTGCCGTCACTGATCAATAAATACAATTCTGTGTTATCCGGTCTTCTTGATAAACATGCTCCTATCATCACAAGACCTATTTCATCACACAACAGCAAACCCTGGTATAACTCTTTCATTCATGCTTTCAAGTCATTTCGCAGACGTCTCGAACGAACATACCATAGAACACATTCTCCATCTGACCTTTTAAATCTCCGTTCCGCCACCAACCGCTACCATAATCTCCTTACATCTGCCAAAAAGAAGTACTATATTCTAACATCATTTCAACAAATAGCTCAAACCCACGTAAGCTCTGGATAACCGTAAATGATCTTTTCCATCGCAAAGAATCAAAACCTCTCCCTCAATCCATTTCTCTGTCAGAACTTGCTGAATCTTTTGCTAATTTCTTCTCTGGAAAAATCTCTAAGATTCGCAGTGTCCTCAAGTCTTTCACTATTACTCAAACCACCTCTCCTCATTACCCTTCTCCCCCACAACCCCCATGCAATTTATCCAGCTTCACTCCTGCAACTGATGAAGAGGTATCCAAACTGCTACTTTCTCTCCCAAACAAACAATGTGACCTAGATCCCATACCTACCTCTTTACTCAAACAGTGTGCCATCGTGCTTACGCCTATCATAACTAGAATCATTAGCCTCTCTCTTACCTCAGGCACTTTCCCATCTTCATTCAAAAACTCTTTTGTCACTCCTGTCCTAAAAAAGCCTGGTCTTGACAGAGAAGATCTTAATAACTATCGCCCCATCTCAAATCTTTTACTTCTATCAAAACTTACTGAGAAAATTGTGCTTTCTAGACTGACCGAACACCTTTCAAATAACTCGCTATATAATGCTCATCAGTCTGCCTACACTAAACATCACTCAACTGAAACCGTTCTCGCCTACATTCATGACAGACTCTTAACCGCAATTGGTCTCCGACAAGTTACTGGCCTTTGTCTCCTTGACCTCTCTGCTGCATTTGATACCATAGATCACAAAATTCTGCTCGAACGACTCTCTCTCTGGTTTGGAATATCTGACATAGCTCACAACTGGTTTTCATCTTATCTTAAATCCCGGTCTTTTCAAGTGTCCTGTCTTAGCCAAATTTCTCTATCTCACACTATAGATTTTGGAGTGCCTCAAGGATCTGTTCTTGGGCCTGTACTGTTCAGCCTTTACACAACACCGCTCTCATCTTTAATTAATTCCCTTAATTTAAATCACTAACTCTATGCCGATGACACTCAGCTATTCCTTTCCTTCTCACCTCTTTCATTCAATGCTTCTATTATTGAGCTTGAATCTGCATTCTCATCAATCTCTGCTTGGATGTCATCTAATCTCTTTGCTCTTAACCCTTCTAAGACAGAGTTTCTTTTAATTGGACTACCCCAACAACTAAAAAAATTGACAATCCTAAACTAGTTTTGGCTTCTGACACCACAATAATCCCTGTTCCAACTGCTAGAAATCTAGGATTCAAATTTGATTCTTTTCTAAACTTCGAATCACAAATTTCCCAACTATCAAAAGCCTGCTATGTTCATATTCGTGACCTTCGCCGCCTACGTCCTTGCCTAGATACTAAAACTGCCTCCACAATTGCCACCTCAATAGTCCACTCCAAATTAGATTATTGTAACTCCCTCTACTATAACCTTCCCAAAGCCTCTATCAGCAAATTGCAATCAATACAAAATGCACTTGCTCGTGCTGTTACTAAGTCACCTAAATTTTCCCATATTTCACACATACTAAAATCATTACATTGGCTTAAAATAACTGAACGTATCCAATATAAGATAATAACACTTACACATAGCTCACTTAATTCAGTCATCAAAACCTGTCTACCCTAGATCACTATTAACCCCTCAGCCTCCTAGACCCACACGTTCATCATCTTGCCTCACTCTGTCACGCCCACTCAATCAGTCATCCCTGAAAATTTGCAACCGTGCCTTCTCATACGCTTCACCTGAAGTTTGGAACTCGATCCCAGCTTCCCTCCGCAGACTTGGACACTTTCAAACAATAAAATCTGATTCTTCATTTCCTATAATTCCCGCATTATCTCCTCAAGTCTTCAGGTCTAAACTTAAATCATTCCTTTTCTAAAATCATATCGTCCATAGCTGTAACAACCTAGCCTCACTGCCCTTTGGATGTTGACTATTGCCTGGCTGATAACATACCTTACCTATAGCTATTTTAAGAGAGGCTGAGCGCCTAAGAATAAGCAGCTACTGTTGTGCTGTTTTTTTCAAGGCGCTATAGAAATCCACGAGATTTTACTTTACTTTACTTTACTTACTTTCTCTATTTTCACTTTTTTCAGTGATGTAATTTTACTCTCAAAGTGTACAGCGACAACACTTATTTGGAATTTGTTTCAGGAACCTTTGAGAGTTTCAACCATTGACATCTATGGTTTCAACCATCGATGATTTTGCTTTCGTTTCATAATTGTAGGATGTGAAAGTAGTTTGTGAAACTGTTAATATTTCTCTGTTTTCTGTTATTTTCGAACTATTTATATCAGGTTCATATTGAAATATACACGATTTCTGAATAATAAATTTGCGGTCAAGCGTTGTTTTGTGCTAAGTGTAATTTGTACGCACGTCTGTAGCACCAGTTCAAATACTCGACCAGTAGTAATTGATGGTGTTCCTAATCCACCTGCAGAAAGCCCATATCAATTATATCATTCCATTGAGAAGTTAGAGTGGGAAACAGGGTAATCATGGCAGGTCGCTACTCACATGTAAACAGGAAATAGAAATCCGAAAGTAGTCCGTTCTAGTACTGAAAGAAGTTCCAAAGACGACGAGTGCTCCATAGAGATCTTGAGAGGCGTATTTTGCAAACCGACTTTGTATAGAGATGGGATTATAAGAACGCACCCTTTATATATACCTGCACTTTAGTTATTTTTTTGACATAATGTATGACGTACAGTCGTACACGCGAGACTGTTGAATTGCTGCACAGGTAGACTCCTGCTTTCATACCACCCAACTGTCGTCACCAGACTCACCAGATTTGAACCCAGTAGAATAATCTGTGTGGGGTATTCTACAGGAAAGGGTCTATCGGTCACGCATTTTCCAATCTGAAAGAACTGAAGCAGAGATTGGTGACTGGTGAATGAGTGGGCAAAGCTCGATCACAACGTCATTGCAGCACCAATACATTAGTGGCGACGACGTCTGAAATCACATGTCAATTCTTTCTGTGGACATTTTGAATATTTATTGTAAACTTTTTCAGACAATGTTTGTGTCTATCTGAAGCCAATTTATTCCTGTTTCAAACTGCAATTTTTATGGAAATCAGCCAAGTTTTCTTAAAATTACAATGAAAAGAGAGTTGGCATTCTTTTTACCCGGACACAGTGTATGTGTTGGATGTAACCTGCTTCATGTTAATCTTATCTGATGGATTTGGAATACCATTTATTTATTGCTGGTGGCTCGTATTTTCATCCCCAGCCCAAATAATTAATTGGCCTTCAATGAGTTCCTTTGCTAATAAAATTTCCAATTTACTTGTATTTTTCTTGTTATTGTAATATTCTGTGTACTTATATTTTATGATCATCGACAGCAGCAGCGTCGTTGTCATCACCATCAGCTACATAACCATCATCTGACATCATCATCATCATTGTCATTAGCATTAAACCATATTTACCATGAAATTATAGCGATATTATTGTTTTTGTTGTTATTTTAACGGTGATATTTATAATCAGATTGCATGTGATTTCATATTATGCAGTACCAGTATAATTAGACAGCTGTGTTTCCATTTGTAGGGCATTGCTTTCATTTGATTTTGAAGATTAAAAGTGTCCAGAAGTAGAAATGGCTGCAGCTGCGCGCCCATTTTGGGCATATGAGCCAAGGACAAACGATCCAATCGAAGTATGCTTGTTTTCACTAAATTGCTCTTGTTTATTGCAGATTAATTAAGTTCATTTATTGAGAATACATTGTGGAGAAAACAATGAGGCATATGCAGTAATGTAATCATCTTAATGCCTTTGCTGCTTCCTGTTTATTTTTATAATCGAGGTATTATAAAAGTACAAATACGTTGAGCTGTGGAGGAAAATGATTGGATTGAAATACAGACACGAAAGAAAAATAAAATGTTGAATAATGGAGGTTTTCTGTTTACATTCGACCAATATAATTCGGATAGTAAATTAGCGAAGAAGCAAAACAAATATCTACAAGCAGATGAACGAATTTTGAGCACCGTCAGGAGTAAATCATTGACTGTGTTTGAGGTCTATCCCACAACTTAACTTTCTGCAGGAATAACAATAATGCATTATGATTAATTGCTTCTATTCATTTCATCTGTGTGCATGATCTAAAAGCCTCAGGACCTATTTCTCTGTGATCTATTGTCCATGACTTAATCAGCATGACCTATTTGTTCTGCTTATCATTGGTTCATTGGGTCATCAACAGTTTATAACATTTGCTATTTTGAACAGAGTTCTATTTGTAATATTCTATTTGTGTGTTCATAATTGGTTATTAAACTTACTAATTATATAGATATATGCAATAGTTAAGTAATTTGGAAGGAATTTCATTTACAGTAGAACTTCACTATAACATATTTAGCAAGTCTTTAAAATTTAGTATGTTCAATCTGAGGCACATTATATCCAACGCTATCCAATACAGTAGCACTTCATGCAGGACTATCATTAACCCCTTTACTGGGGATTAAATTTTTAGATGCCGTCACCATGCCGGGGATTTATTTTTGGGAAAACCGTTCTTCAAAATGGAATACTGTAATTTTTTTAAAATTTGCTATATTTCAGGCTATATAATAGCTAAGAAGATAAGGTATACACCATTGTTTAGTTTTTTTAATCTGCTTTCTAACCATCTGTGCAAAACTCAAAAAATTGGGGGTAGGGTCCACTATACGGCCTAAAATAGAACCTCCTCCCAAAAAATTTTACAAAGCTCCATAGCTAAAATTTTTCAGTGGTAACCCCACTTGGGTGAGTGGCAAAATTGTAAGGGACTGTCAGTGGAACAAAATAAATCAAAAAGTTTGAAAATTTATCAGCATTTGGTAAAGTTATATCAATTCTAACCCGAACAAGTTGTTTTCTCAAAGCTATTGTCAACACAGTGCAGACCCCTAGGTCCAAAGAATATATATTCCTTATCAGATAGAACCAATATAGCTGAAAAATTGATGCCATCTAGCGAATAGATGGATACTAAAGCGTTTTATGGCATAAAACGTCTCTGATACATCGCGAGCATTTGACGAAATGCTACGAAACATACTTGACGAGCCGGGCTCGGGATCCCAAATAAGGAAAGATGGCGATTGATGAGCCAGGCTCGGAGATCCCAGTTAAGAGATTAAAATGAAGTATTACTGTAGTTGTTGTATTCATTACAGCTGAATTTTTACCTGTAATACAGTTTTAAACAAGTGAAACCAAAAAGACTTTTAAATGTTTTTAGGTGAAATCTGTGAACAGTGAGATGCTTAACGAGTTAATTCAAAAGGTTACTTCTGAGGATTCTTCGCTGGTTTTTCCTTGTGTCGAAGCCCTGTGGTTCAATAATGGGTCGTTGACAAAAAGTGCTGGTGGCAAACTAACCGTTGATTTTCATAACGGCAGAGTTGACCTGCCACCAGTGGCTGTGTCAAGTTGCCAGATGCTGCCAGTCTTTGGAGCTGATTCCATAAGGCATGCAGCGTTTCTTAACGTCAGTGATTGCGAGGTGGCTTCTAGTGGGTGTCAAGTCGTCACCATATCGGCTTGGGATAATACAGATAAGACCATCTACAACGTCTATCTGAGTCTGAGTCTTTCGGAGTCGTTGATGTTGGCGAACGCAGTCGCCCGCCTGGTCGCACAGGATAGTCGGGAGAGAACAAAGGTTTTGCGTCCGCTGCTCTGTGGTAAGGTTAAAGTCGCGACCTGTGACGCCAACCGACATTCGGAAAACGGAGACTGCTGCGACCCTGAAAGAGTGATGCCGTTTACTGCAGATTGCGAGTCTCTGGGATTCTACGAGAACCAGTTGAGCAACTGCCCGCTCTTTGATTTTCGGTTCTACAAAGAACAAGGACCAAGATCGATTGACTTGATCATGATCAACAAGGCTCATGGTCATATTCAGATGAAACAAGCGTCGAATATTTATATTATCAACAAATGTGCAGATGATAGCGAGGTATTGCTTGTGGTTTAATTAAAAATTCCTGTTAAGCTTATCTGTATTATGCACTACTACATTATCTTGTATTATATGCCACTACTTCATTGATTGCATTTAGCACTTTGATTGTGACTTTAACTTTCAGCTATGTTCTGCCAATCTGTAATATATATATATATATATATATATATATATAATTACTGAGTCTTGAGTGGTTCAGAAGGATCAGGTCATTGTTTGAACCACTCTAAACCTTCCATTTGACTATTCACTTCAACTTATAGTAGCACAGTGGTTCTCAGACCCCTTTGTCTTGCGGACCACTTTTGAGCGTCAAAAATTTTTCGCGGACCACCTGAGAAATATGAAACCAGTGTCTACCGAAAAAGCTCGACAAGCAAATAAAAAAACGTTATCGCCTATCAAAAACGCTGACAAGCAAAAACGTTATCCGTAATTTTTTTTGTTTTTTCACAATATGCCGCAGATCCCTAGACGCCCTCTTGCGGACCATGGATTGAGAACCGCTTCAGTAGCAGACTTCAGAATTTCAATACTAATTCTTTAACATATGCATTGCATTCAAACAAATTGAATTACTGTTTATACTCCCAATCTAATGCTCTATAGCAATCAGATTACTTTTAGGAGCATTTACACTAGTAGTTGATACTGTCTTGTCACCTAATTCTTTCCATCTATCTGCTACAATAGCACTAGAAATGCCAAAGTGGCTTCTTAAACAATTCTCTCTGTGCCATGATATGCCATTATACTGTCATCATAATCATCATCATAGTTGCTTTCTGCCAGCTCATTAGCGGCAATAGCTAGACACAAAACTTTTCCATTTATCTTTTTCCGTTGTTAGTCTCATTCCATCTATTATTGTCATTTGATATCTTTTGAAGTCTTCTTTGATGTTATCCATCCACTTTTTCCTGGGTCTTCCTCTTCCTCTTTTGCCTTCTTTGTATGTGTAGAGTGCTTTATATGGGAGTCTGTTGCTTTTCATTCTATTTATGTGTCCATACCATCTAAGTCTTTTTGTTCAGATTTTATCTATAATTGTCTCTTTCATCCCCAGTCTTTTCCTGATGTCTTCATTTCTTATTTTTTGTAATCTACTTACTCTCAATATCTTTCTCAAACAACTCATTTCTGTCACCAACAGTCTGTCTTCATCTGCTCTTTTTAATATCCATGTTTCTGATCCATAAAGCATTTGTGGAACAATGATAGTGTTGTATATTTGAATTTTTGTGCTGATCTTTATTTCTTTTGCATTCCAAATATGTCGTAAGTCTTCCCATTGTCTGTAGTCCCTTTGCTGCTCTCTTTTTAATATCTTGTTCATGTCTTCCGTCGCTTGTAATTTCTCCTCCCACGTATGTAAAATTCTTTACTTGTTCTATGTTATTCCCTTCTATTGATGTGTATATCATTTTCTCTCTCTTTTTGTTGACTGCCATGACTTTAGTTTTTGCTGGATTAATCCTGAGTCCAAATCTTCTACTTGTTTGATTTACTAGGTCTGTAAGCCATTATACTGTGCTATTGTAAAATGACATTTCAAGTGCCATTTTCACTTTATTTGTCAATATCGTATATTTCCATATTAAATCTCCTCTTACTCTCGTGTTTTCTAAAGTTTTCGGTCGACGGTGTTTCAGCTTTCATCACAGTTTAATCTTTGACTTCACACAGCCCACTTTACTGCATCTTCTGTTTGTCAAATCTGCTACAACTGTTATCTTTGAATCTACAAAAAACAGACACGATTCGCAGAATACAATGCCGAAAACAGTTCACCTATCAGTGCTTCATATTTTGTACTATGATCACCATCATCATCGGTTTGAAAAGCCGGTTGTGGCCAGTGTGATCACCCACCATTGTTCTTGATTTTATGCAGCCTCGTATGCCTCACTTGTGTATTTACTATGGTCATGTGTAAAAATCAAACAAACAGGACCTATATATAAATGCACAATCTAATATCCCATTTTACTTCTAATTCATTCCATTTGTCTACTACTCTGCCACTAAAAAAATGATGTTTGTTCCTTCCAACTCATTTCTTAAACAATTATTTGTCATATCTTTGAATACCAGTATACTGTGCTGGCGAAAAAATCTCATATTGCACTTCCACTTTGTTAGCCATTATCTTGCAGATTTCCTTTTACTTTCCTTTTCTATATAGTAGTCAATCCATAATGATTTAGCCTTTTTTCATCTTTGACATCCCTTGATCATCTTGGTGCTCTCAATTGAACTCTTTCCAAAATCTCAGTCTTTCTTCAAAAATGGGTTCCATACCTGAATGCAATATTCCAAGTGTGCACGATGCTCATGCTATTACATACTATTGTCTTGCAAAGTCCCATTATTATCGGAGTTCCTTTAAAATTTGAAATATTCATTTTTTTATACTCAAAGTATGTTGCACACAGATTGTGAAATTGCCCATATCTGATATACTATACCAGCAGTGTTTGGCCTATTGCAGAGAGTGATATTCTGTTAGACCTTGGACATGCAAACACTTGCAGGTAGCAGTAAAAATTAAACATGGAAGTTTTGGTAAACAGACTGTTGTTGGCAGCTTAATATTTGTTTTTAATTGTAGTCGTTTGACAGATTAGTTCAGATGTTCAGAGAGAATGTTATCAAATCACAACCAGAGATATACTATGCCTGTGAGTATGACCACTGTATTTCAACCGTTTCATGTTGTTTGCATTTAGTTCTGCTTTGAGTCTGTCAACTAACTTGTTAGCTGTATATTAAATGGATTAGAACAGGGGTGCACAACCTTTTAAGGATGAAGGGCCACATTTTTCGGTCCCAAGACTCCGCGTGCCACATGCACTTTTTCCAATGCAGAAGGAAGTGGTACGTTGACAGTAACCGTTAATAACAATATTTAATATGGTTATGGATAAAATCTATTTCGATAGGACTAATGGAATTAATAGAATTTCTGATGAATGCAATCAATCCAATAGGAAAAAATGGAATTGAAATGATTAGTACTGTAATTTAAATGTAGAATTAAAGGTTAAGGCCTTGTTAATAATAAATACTATGACCATGTTCTACTATGACCATGTTCAAAATTATATTAATTCATAAAATTAAAAAAACAAAGGTCAATCGCCTTTTTATAGCCAATGGAGTTGTTAAGACTGAACGTCTTTAACAATCTTATTCATATTTTGTGGTAGTTCAGTGAGGTCACTTGTTTCAACTTTCAAAACCGAGCACTCAACCTGAACCTTAGAACATTTTTGTTCAATTTCATTACAGAAAATGTTTGTTCACATAAGTAAGTGCTTCCAAATGGTCTCGAGGGCTTTAAAGTGGCCCGAAGGCTTTATTGCTTTCAGATTTTTGGCGCTACACAAGAAGTCATTCGTTCCAAGGGTCTAAGTCGCCATCAGTTCAAGTTATTTATAGAAGAGGCTGGGGCCTCTTACCATGACATACCATATTACACACAATACACAGATGTGAGAGAGCAGAGGACGAATTTTAGAATGCTTTGTTGAACTGATAGCAGAAATTCGTGAATTTCAACAAGGGCATAATAATAATAAATAATAATAACAAGGTTAAAAGTGTAGTGCTAATATGAAAGCAAGAACCTTCGGGGCCACTTTAAAGCCTTCGGGGCCACTTTCCATTGAAATTCTGGAAACGTCCGTGGGCCACAAAAAATCGCCAGCGGGCCACCAGTGGCCCGCGGGCCACTGGTTGTGCACCCCTGGATTAGAATTTACTTAGGCATTATGATTTTGATTGTGCTAATACCTTGCTTTGCCCAGTGGCATAGTTAGCAGACCTATCATAATATGGCTATACAGTATATATAGGAGGGTAACTTTTAAAATCATTTATCTTATGATAGTAGGGAATGACTGGATGTGTCTTTTCCGCTATATACGGAATCTGGATATTTTGGGTCAATATTTGCCGGATCTTAAGCAAATATAAACGGTGTGCGCCAATGTGTGTGCGTGTAAAGTAAAAAGACTTGTCAGGCTATAACATGTGCTACAAACATAAATTTTCTTTAAAAGTTTTCACATAACAATTGTAAGTTTGCAACTTCAAAGGTGAGAGTTAAAGAGAATGTTTAAAAGTTAAAATTGAAACATTCTTGTAGGAAATCAAAAGCAATGTAGGAATCAACCAGTCTGATTTCTACTATTAACTAATTAAGTTATTAAACTAAATTGATATTTGATATTTAAATTTTAAAAGAATTAAATTAAATTAATGAAATCAGTTCAGTAGTTATTAGTGATTAGTAGTCACTTAGTACTCAATGGCAGTGGCAAAGCGTGGTTTGGTGCCACTCAGGGCAGAAGTTTTGAAATATCTGGTAAATTGTGTTCATCACATAAAAATGTCTGGCAAGCAAAAAAAGTTGTCAGCCACTACTGCCTCTGAAAAATGTTTACCTCCTCAAAATGCCACCCCTAGGAACGTGCTGCCTGGGGCATACCAGCCCCACCCTCCTTTCCTATGCCACTGCTCAGTGGTACTTGTTCTTTGTTATTTCATGTTTCAAATAACTTACCTACTATAACTACTCATTTATCATGCCTAACTTTTTCAAGAATAATAACATACCTGGTTTGTTAGGTGACAAGCAACAACATACTTGTCATTGTTAATCTGACCTGCTGTGCTGAGTGCTCTCCCACTTTCCATACTTGATGGTGGAGTGGTCAAGATCTGGATACTTTGGGTCAATATTTGCCGGATCTGGGGTCGCAGTTGCCATCTTATTTAAGCCAAAATAGACAGAATATTTGTGTTTTATTTGAATGTAATAAGGAATGTCTGTTGTGTGCATGTCGAATACTTATGTCAGATGGCTTTGATTACATCCTTCGATGATTTTAGATCCAGAAAGGCATGTGCCCGCTCCTCCTGCTGCTCAACCTTTCCGTCATCTCGGTCAATAGGAAGGGAATCGGATGACTATGGATCTCAGGAAGCTGTTTGGCAGAATACAAGGGATCTAATTCCTGATTGGCTAGGTATAAATATTATTTGTTATAGTTTTTATTAGTTTTTGACGTTAGCTCGTTTATTTTTTTGTTATTTCATTTTTTGGCAGATCAGATTGATTTGAGCTGCTTCGTGAGAAATCTTGCTTTTCAGTCCCGCAGTTGTTTATCTGACATCAGTTCTAATTCTCCTTGAATGCTTTCCTTTAACCCTTTACTGTTCATTAAAAGTTTTACATCTGTTGCCATGGTGGCCATTTATTTTAGTACGACAACGCATTACTTTAAATACTTCTGATTTTGAAGTGTAGAAGCTAGGAAAACATTAGCAATTGATATAAAGGTCAGATTTAGTCTTTATCACTTTACATCCTCAATTATTGAATTACTACTTGGAGATCGAAAGAATTAGGTTTTGCAAATGCTACATGAAAGGCTACATGAAAGGCCACTCACTTGAACCAAGGGAACTCCGGTTCAGCATCGTAAAATTCCATTCAGCTACGACCAGAAACCTAAAAATTGCTTTAATTCTATTTAGTTTTGATTTTGATTTCAGGTGACTTATCCCCACTTTCTAGAGGAATTTTGCCCCATAGCAATTAGCAGCAAATCTCCGGTCGCCAAGGAACTGTCATTATAGGCAAAGTCCAAGGTGTCAGGTCCAAAAGTTTCGATTTTCTAGAGCTAACAGCATAAATATTCAAAAAATAAGCACCGTCTGGCAAATAAATGGTCACTAAACCCATATATATATATATATATATATATATATATATATATATATATATATATATATATATATATAAATGAGCCAGACTCTGGTGTAAAGATTCGCAGTTGGCTTGGAAAGTACTACACGAGTCCCTGTAGGGGTAAATGGTTAGGCATCGATAACGTAACCCGAGTCTCTCTCGTGTTAAACGGAAAAGGAGTTAATGTGGTTCTGTACCTGTTATTCCTTTTTCAGTTGTGCTCTAGTGACATCTGTGCTTGTTTTTAGTTGATCTACAAACTGGGAAACACCTTCCAAAGGATGAAGGCCTCTTGGCCGAATGGTGCGCTTGTGAATATGACTTGAATGAATGCATTAAGTCAGAGAACATTCCATTCACTGATCCTCAGAGTGGAGGTAGTATATTGAATTGTATTCGTAGAAATGTTCAAAATATTTAATTTATATCAATTTTTTTATCATGCATTGATAGTACTGCTCCAATTATTGGCCTAAAATGCTGTCTAGGCCATACTGATGTCTACACTTTGTGTCTGTTTCATAGTAGGCCTATGAACATGTGCTGATGACTTGCTTAAGACAGAATGGATGCTCTACTGAATGAGCTGCCGAGGTCTCTGTTTTACGACTTGTTGCTTGATTTTTGACCAAGTTCATTCTTTAAAATGGATCGCTTAGTTGGTCGGTGCATGTTCATAGCAGACTGTGTTTCTTTTTAAGGCCTTGATCCAAACTCTCTCGAACATTTGCAACGATCTGTGGAGGACATCAAGGATCATTTGCTTCAACTTAAGTGAGTCTAAAATGTCGGAACATGATTTCTGAACGTTTCTAGCCTCTTTACCGTTATTCTTCTAACACAGGGGTTGGCAAACTACGGCCCGCGGCGCATGCGGCCCACAGGGTCATTGAGAAATACAGCATGCCTATGACCAGCAGAAAGTGAGAAAATTTTGAAATTATTTCTGGAAACATGGTACTTTATTTTAAAATCTTTGCCCTTGGCACTGCCAAAATTTAATTGGCAGTGCCAAGGGCAAAAGAAGGACTCCAACTTCTCCCATAATGTCTTGGCAAGCGCAAAAATGTCATTGCAGTTATTGCATCATAATATTATGGCATTGCAATATTTAATGGATTTAAAGGATTTTGAAAAAGTACTTAAAATTCTTCTTTTTTTCTCACTTGAAATTATAAACATTTTGGCTTTTTGTGTGTGCGGCCCGCCTAATGTGGTACAGTGGCGGCTCCACCGGGGGCCAGGGGCCCGTAATTGAGAGCCTGGCCCCCAGTTGGGACACTCTAGTTTCAAACAACATATGGTTGGCCCCATGATTAGAAGTTGCCAAACGGCCCCCCCACTTGCCAAATCCTAGAGCCGCCACTGATGTGGTATCTAGTTTCATGCGGCCCTTTAAAGAAAAAGTTTGCCAACCTCTGTTCTAGCAGCACAAATGCCATTCAATGCACAAGCTAATCTTTTCATTTGCAGGTTTCACGGGTCACAGGTCTAGAATTGCATTACCTATATTTAGTCTAAAATAGAAATATTATGATCATTGAAACAGAAAATTAGGTTGATAATAAGTATCCTGGAGCCTGTTGCAGAATTGGTGAAGAGTGGGTTGAGGTTGTATTTTGCCCAAAGTTGCTTTGGGGGCAGGGCATGCTTAGAGATGCTCAGGCATTTCATTAAAAGTGATAGCTAACATTACATTTTAATAGGATTTGTTCCTTGCTTCAATATAGAGGTGCACAGGACTGACTGTTGTCCCCATCCTCCCGTCCCCGCAAAGCTTTTCTCCATCCCCACCCCGTCCCCATTGACTTAAAATCCATCCCCACCCCATCCCCTAATCTCTGTCCCCATCCCCATTCCCGTCCCCGCATTTTCCCGTCCCGTGCATTTTGGTCTCCGTCCCGTCCGCGGTGTTTTATATCAACTATTCATTTATTAGTACCCAGTGCGCGATTTTATGACCTGGTGCAGTGGGAGGAGGGGATTTGTCGAGCTTAAAAGTAGTTGTTGGGAAATGTAGCAGTGGGGATGTAGTTGTGGGGAGATGCAGCAGTAGGGGATGCAGTTGGGCAGTGGGGAGGAATCCCCTTCCCCTACAAATCGCGCCTGTTAGTACCCAACACGAGAAGTAGCTTTTCAAAAAGTTTTTCAAAAGTTTCTTCTAAACTATACAATAATCATATATGAAAATGGGACACTATTACTAACCTGATATCTTTAGCGCACATCATAACCATAGCGTCAGCCAATTCATTTTTCAACGTACCGGAAACTAACCAAAAGATAACGGACATTCCCGGTTTTACTACAATGCCATTCTGCCAGCAGTGAGCAACACGTTGAAAAATGAATTGGCTCTCTTTCTTGTCCATTTTTCTGTAACTTTATTAAATGTTTAATTTATATAGTAGGCCTAAGCTAAGTGGAGTTTTTAATCCACCTCCGAATCGATGGTGATTGAGTCAGGGCACTAAGGTAAATAGTGATGGTGGTTGGTGGGCACAGGAGAGACTGGGCAATTGGCAGTGGGCACTGGGCGTTCAAATTACAAAGCTGTGCAAAGTGCTCTGCAATCCGCCCCACCTCTAAATTATATTATCTTTTGTTGTCCTGTACATCTATAGGCTCCCCAACAAGCTGAAACCGGCTCTGATGATTCTCCCTTGGTGTGTTTATCAATTACCTTCAAGTTCTCAAATGGCTTTATGGTCTCTACCAACTGCGAACTAACAATGGTGTCGAGTGATCAAAAGATTCAAAACCAATCTTGCCTGGCCTAACAGTTCAATTTAATGGCCTTTTAATTGAAACTGAAAGGCGAATATGGTTAGTAGCTATGTTAAAATCGGCGAACGCATGATTATTGAATTGCGAGATTAATCGTCCCCATTCCCGCGGTATTTACGGCATTTTTGAAACCACATCCGCGTAATACCGTCAGCCTGGATCCCTACTACCGCGTACTACCGCCATAACTTTTCCGTCCCCATTAATATTTCGTAAAATTACAGATTTCAATCCCGCTACGACGGTAAATCCGCGGATTACCGCGGTGAAACCGCGGTAGCCATTACCGTGCACTCCTCTACTTCAATAGCACCATCCACAAGTGAACAGTTACGGCTGTACGTTTAATGCGAATATGTGGTTGCATATGCAATCGCATATTTAACGAATTTGCCAGTGCGTCGCATTTTCGGCTGTTTTTCCCACACGTGCAATTTCTGCATAAATACGCAGCAATTTTACCTGCATTTTTTGCTATTTTGGTCACATATAATATTATAGCACTTTTTTCTATTTTCCTAATATAGGAATAGATTTACAGGAGATCGGTGTCGGTTTGGATGATTTGTCATCCAGACTTTTTATGCTCGTCAGCCCTTATTGCATAAAAACGCTGCAATTTCCACAAACATGCTTGGTTAAATAGACACATAAGTGGGAATTTTCCACGCATAAATTGAACATTTCTGCATTTCCCTGCATATTTACGACTTTTGAGTATCGCATATTTATAGAAAACTCACCGCTTTAAATGCACAGCCCTAAACAGTGGTTGAATGGACATAGCATGGACATTGCATCCTTGTATGAAGAATTTGGCTGCCTGATTTGACTGGACTTTGACTGAGGTTTAAAGATTATTATAGTTTCCTTATTTCACTGTTGGTTAATTCTTTTATATGATTCCTAGTTGCCTTTTGATTAATTATTTAATTTTTTAATTTTTCATTATATTTGTAGCTACCCTATCACTTTGTCTCGCCTTCATGCCTGTCTCTCTGTGTTTGGAGCTACTCTGTTGCAGCCAGTTGAAGGGCTCGAAGATGTAGAATTTCTGAAGAGAATCTACTTTCTGAGTGGCAGAAATTAGACGTTATAATATATAATCACTGCTGTCTTTGACTCACTAATGGAAGATTAAGGTTTTATGATGAATTGTAACTTCACATACCGATAAAATGTCTTGTTTGATTAATATTTTTAAATTCTTATTTGTAACCAGTGGCATCAATCTGTAGTAAAAGTTGTGAGGGTCCACCTGTTGTTGTGCCAGCGTGTTTGTTTTAATTTCTTCTTAGACAGTTCAGATTCAGACATTTTTGCAAAATAATTTTATCACTGACAGCAAAAAAGCCAAGGTTCAAAGATGCCACATGACATGCCTCTGGTATGTTGAGCTAATATATTTTAATAACTAAGTAAGAATCAAGCGATAGCTGGTGCTATTGCATGTGCACCATGTACTCTTTTAACATACCGTAATTCTTATTACTTATTAATGCTCCAAAATACCATTTGCTGATTAGCCTATATCTATTATCTACCCTGCCCAACGCAACAATTTATTAAGTGATTGTACAACGGTACAATATAGATTTATTCAGATTTTTGTGAGGGTCCAATGCCTTATGGACCCTCACAACCACATTTTTGTGAGGGTCCAGACCCAAGGATCCTCACAGGATTTACGCCACTGTTTTCAACTGACAGTTTTGTGATTGATGATCTGTTCTTTATTATTAGATTCTGCATGGTTTTATCAGGTTCTAAGCAGTAAACTGAAATAAATGTTTTAAATATTATCTATTTTTAAAAACTTCGCTTATAGCATGAATGCAAAGTCCAGCATTGAATTTTCTCTAGCTTTACTTGAATATTATTGAAATTAAAACTGGTTTAGTTTCACATTTAAAATGAGTTGATCAATAGTGTTATTGACAGATTTCTGTTGCAGGGATATTTTTACACCCCCCCCCTATTTGAGGTCGACCCTCAAATTTGGTAATGTGACAATGGTATGTATACAAAATGCATATTAATTAGGTCAGAACACCCCCCAAATGGAGAAGGACCCCCAAGTTTTATTGTCAGATGACCTTTTTTGCTTGTCAGAGGTTTTTTGAGACTTTTGGTTGGTTTTGGGACCTGAGACCTGGTGGCATTTTTTGTTGTTGCTTGTCAGCCTTTTTTGGGCAGAGACTTAAAATTTCTGACACCCCCAGATTTTCCCGACACCCCCAAATTCAAAATCTTAGAAATAACACTTCTGTTGTTTTATTTAATATATATAGAATATTTAGCGTCCATTTAGTTGTTTCGATGTTTATATTTTTATTTCAGATTGAATTTAGTTATTGTAACTCTAGAACTGTGACAATTTTTTTGCTTAAGCAAATCATGTGTAATAATCAAATGCAGTTTTCTTGTAGTAGTCTAATTTCTTGTTTGCAATGATAAGTTGAATTACTTTTTTAACTGTTACTTCCATCTATTTTAGGCCTAAGTATCAAAATGATAATAATGCATCAGGTACGTTAGTCTGTGTCTTCTAGACAGTTCAAGTGTAGTAATTGCAGAAGAGGCCTCTAGCCAGATTTGTTTAAAATGAGCTCAATGTGACTTGCTTGCCAGTTATCTCCCATGAGTACTAGTAGGTATAGAGCACAGTTTCTGAAGTTTGAGTAGTTCTGTTGGTATTCTATCTGGTCCTGGCACCTTTTTTTGCTGTATCCTTCATCGCTCTCACTACTTAGATCTGAGCGGTGGTGGTTCCCATGGTGCGTCATGGAGAATGTCTGATGTTTGTTGTGGTGTTCGTTTGATCATAGAGTTCTCTGCAGTACTCTCCTCCAACGCTCTGCACTCCTGTCCATTTCTGTTAGTAGCTCATTGTCTGACGATAGTGCAAACCATCTATGGCCTATGCATCTATGACGAAAGTTGCCATTGTACACATGATCTACAAACATGTACCGTAATTAATATATTGAATTGTGAATTAATATATTGAGTTGTGTGCTTTGTTGATTTTGTATCAATAATACTTTGATTGATTAAATTATAAATTCAATTTATTGTGCTAAAACCCATTTACTCTCACTTTTCTTAACATCACCCAGTCACAGCCAGTCACCAGTGGCGTAACTAGGGGTGGGGGCACTTTGTTGACGGGCCTCAGGCGGGGGCCCAAGAGGGGTCTAAGCTAGGGTTAACCCTAACTTAAAAACTTAACTCTAACCCGAGAAATGATGTGGTGAGGACTTTTTTTGCTCGTCAGGGTTAAAAAGGTTGAGACGATAACGTTTTTTTTTTTTTTTTTGCTCGTCAGCTTGAAACTCTGGGGCCCCATGTCAAAGATGCCCCCCGGACCCCAAAAGTCACGCTACGCCACTGCCAGTCACAGTCGTCTTAATATATGTAATACTGTACTGTACCACAGACTTGTTAAATTACTATAGAAAATAGTAAGTTGACTAAATTTATAAGCAGTCAGATTTTAAGCTGATGTGAGTCTTGACAGAGGGCCATAGATGGTTTGCATTTTAAATTCTTGGCATCACCACTGAAGATAAATGTTATGATGTCCATATATTTTGAAGACCACTGATCTATTTGATCATTGGTAGTAACATGTTTGCCTTGTCCATTCTGTCTTGCCTCACCAATTCTAAATGGATTCATGCATGTTATTATAATTATTGAAAAGGGGAAAGATTACAATCTCTTATTTATTCTTACCTGTATAACTTTCAGCCATGATGATAAATCAACAAACAAAATTTTTGTTGTGTGTAGTTTTTGGGCCCGTGCCCACTCCCTTAGTTCCACTTATAGTACAGGCTCACTATAAAAAAATTATACTGTGCTTTATGCTAGTGTGTGTGTGTGTGTGTGTGTGTGTGTGTGTGTGTGTGTGTGTGTGTGTGTGAGAGAGAGAGAGAGAGAGAGAGAGAGAGAGAGACTTCCGGTTTGATCCATATCCCAGAATTCACAGTCGTGTTAACTTATTCGGCGTTTAGTATGTGATAGTTGGACTCATCTTTGTTGGCCGCACTTCGTGCTTAAATCTCTTCAGTTATTGCGCCATAAATCGCCGACCGATTCACTGAAACTGCGAAGGAGTCGACGGACAGTCGTTTCGGCTGTTAAAGGTTGTTATCGGGCTGTTGTCGGGCGTTGAATAACTTGTTGAAGCGGTCGCGTTTGGACCAGTCGTAGAGGGGAAAATGTCTGCGTGTCAGGAGAATTGAAACGGTTGTTGCGCATCCTATTTAATCCGTTTCGTTTGCCACTCACTGACTTTTAAAGCATTTATGATGCGCTTGAAATCTGAGCGAAACTTATATCCTATCGTTGTCACATAAGATCCGTTAAAAATACTCTATTTAGCGCTGGCGTTACACTGTTGAACGCGACATTTCACTGGGAATAGTGAAACGGAAGCGGCTACTATATGTAAAATTACTCTTTTTGTGGCGCTATATGATGATCTAAATTATTCGAGCGTTTACTGGACTTGACAGACAACAATTTCTTTCCGATATGCAAACAATAGCGTATTGCAAAGTACATGAAGATTTACAGTCAATTTTTAAGAAATTAAATTATTTTAGATTTATTTGGATTTGACCGTATTACTAATTTTCTTTATTTTACCATATGGTGATGTATTTCTCATATTCCATTGACAATTTTGTATTACATTTGGAGTGTATAATTACAGGTGGAAATTCAAAAGCATCCTAAGGTCTCGAGCAGTTGATATTAAAGAGAGCAATACATTGCAATTTCAGAGCATGACACATAGAGACTTAATGTGTGGTGTTCAACATGGATGGCATCATGGCACCATCCATGTTGAACACCACACACACACTGTTTTGCATTATGATTTGAGCTGACAGATGAGATGTTGGCTCTGCAGATGGGGCATCGTCAGCTCTGCAAGAGCAAGTTTGTGATGTCTTCAAATTGTGCCAGCAGTCAGTGCATGTTATTTCTGTGTCACTTATAGAGGTTAACCCTTTTTATGCCATAAAACTGATATTTTGGTGTCATAACATATTGGTTATATGCATTACCAGGATCGAAGGGTTGCACTGATTATTTAGAGAATTGAAGAAGACATGATGTTTTAAAGGTTTTGGTGTGTGAACAAGTGACAGAAAGTTTGTTGATTGATTTTTGTTATCTCTGAATCTTAAAAGCATAAGAGATATCAGACTGAAATTTGCACTATTTTATTAATTTTGTCATCTGAATTCAGATATACATTTATCTGTGACAGCTTATGCAGTATGATATACCGAAATGCCGAGTATTGCTTCAATGTATTTATTTGTTGATAATAGGGTGAAATTCTTTTAATTTTGTGTCTGTGTGACCCTAGTGGGCCACGTTCTATGTAAGTAAGTAAGTAAAATCTTGTGGATTTATATAGCACATTGGAAAGCAGCACAACAGTAGCTGCTTATTCTTAGCCTTTCTTAAAGTAGCTATGGGAAAGGTATGTGATCAGGCAGGCAATAGTCAACATCCGAAGGGCAGTGAGGCTAGGTTGTTACAGCTATGTATCAAAGTTATCTCAAAATTAGACCTAAATCTGTTAAGGGGCATAGACTCCCAATTAAAGGATGGATTTTGAATATCAGCTGACTGAGTACTGGAGAGGAATGAACATGTATACATCTATGTGTACTGTAGTCATCTGAGAGATGTGCAAAGTAAAGACTTAAGAGCTGTTGGTAATTAATTAGAAAACTTTGATCATCACAGTACAGCATGTTGACTATTGTAATTCGCTCTTTTTCGGGTTGTCGAAGTGTTCTCTCCAACGTCTCCAGACTATTCAGAATGCTGTTGTGAGAATTGTAATTCCAACGGGGAAATTTGATCACATTACCCCTGTCCTTCGTAGGTTGCATTGGCTTCCCATTGAACAACGTATTAAATTCAAAATTGCTACCCTCACATTTAAGATACTAAGAAATCAGCATCCCACTTATCTTCGAGAAATGCTATTATATCATCAGCCATATATATCCACGAGGTCTGCAAATAAATGCCTTCTTGAAATTCCCTTTTGTCGCAAGAAATCTGGGTGTAGGGCTTTTAGTTATGCATCTCCATATGTTTGGAACTCCCTTCCCCTTGATATTCGGATGGCCTCTTCTCTAGATATTTTTAGGCATCACCTTAAAACATATTTAATTATTTATTTCCTCCTTAAGTCTTGGTATTGCTCTGACTGATTTCTGGTTTTTTACCTGGACCGAATCGACCCCCCTCAGCTACAGTCTGCTCTGCCGATGAGCACTGCGATTTGTGGCCTATGTGTTTGAAACTGGACGATAAAATTAAATTAATAATAATAATAATAATAATAATAAACATGTAAATCAGGTGCCAGGTACATGTCCTTATGAGGCACCAATTGTAATGCAGGTCTATTCTATTTGGGAATGTTTGAAGATGGTCATCCGTGTGCCGTTACAGAATTAAAGATGACACCAAAGGATTTGATTAGAAGCCTTAAGTGAGATTTTTAAATGACCAAAATATGCAATATAGCATAATGGGCAATTGCATCCAAATCACTTGATGCACTGACCAGGGCAGAAAAATTAGGTTGAGATAGGTCAGTGATAGAATATCACCATCAGAGGATGCTGAAACAGAGTTGTTTCTTGGAGTTTAAGCATCTGGTGCTTCATTGGATATGGTTGACAGTGCTTGATAAGGTATTTGTCATAGTACTGTTATGTTGAAGTAGCACAGGTTAAGCTTTCATCATCATCATGTGTCATCTTCAATCTGAAGGTTGACGGTCATGCGTTGTCTCCATTTTGTTCTGTCCTTAGCAATCCTTTTTAGTCTTCTGTAGTTGTTTTCTTTTATGTGTTCCTTAACGTCCTCCAGCCATTCTCTTTGGGGTCTTCCTCTAGTCCTGTTTCCTTCATATCTTCCCTCTAAGAGGACTTTTGCTTGTTCTGTGCTTGAACTACCTGGAATTATAACTTATATGGAAAAGCAATTATTGTCTAATAGACAGGGTTGGAGTTGTCGGGGGGTTGAACCCCCCTCCAGCTAACTTCAACCCTCCCAAAAATCACATATCTGGTACATGCAGTTTCTGTCATGCATTGAATTTCAGTCCTCAAACCTCCCCCTCCCCCAGCCCAAATTTTACAACTCCAACACTGCTAATAGATGACGGTTGTTGCAGCTTAAATTGACTAACTGATGATTAATGTTATTTTGTTTTAATAATTATTATTTATGTTCCTATTATTAATATTTCTTTAATATTATTTTCCTCTTGCTTTTCATAAACATATGCACAATTTTTATCTTTGATCTAGGCATTGTTTTAATGTAGTGCTATGAACAAAGTACATATTTGTATGAACTTAGAACAGAAACTATATTTTAAGTGCTGTTTATTTATGCTTATTTGTTTTCATTTATGCATACAGATCTTGTTAGGTGTCCTCCTAATTTCGAGTTTGTGCAGAACTTTGCAAACTATTTTACATTTTGAAAACTTATAATGAGAAATGATTTCTATTGAGAAGGATTCGATAATGATTGCAGCAGCTTTGGCAAAGGGGCCGTCCATCATTTAGTACGTACGGCCTAGGGTGCCAATAAAAAATAAATTTCAGAATTGTTAAAGTCTCACCCTTGCATTTTGTTCGTATACACAAATGAATAATCCATGACAATTTTTACTATTATTATGATGCATTTAGGGGTTGTACAGCGACCTTGAAAATTGAAACGTTGTCAGCCAATAATAACACAATGTCATTAATCGTTATTAACGTACAAAAAGTCGTACATACAACATTTAGCTTCAGAAACTGTCAAGTGTCAGTGTTTGTGACTGCTAAGCTGCTGAACAATAACATTTTTATTTGGTAGTGGAAACTGTTTTCGATGAAGTTCAACAACTTGTAGTAAGTATTGCTTTTGCTCTTCCTGGTTTGTCAGCGTCGAGTTGAATGTCTGGATTAGGCAACACCTCGTTCTGCTGCATCGTTTTGACTTTCAGCTCCTGACACGTGACTGAGCTGCCAAATATGATTCGTTAAAATGGATGGATCTAGAGACAGAAAATCTTCGAAATGTTCATCGAAACAAAGAAATGTTTGGTGTTGGCAGATACAAAGTGACTCAGCTGATTATTTCCAATGTGCATGTCTTTTTGTAATTCGAGCCAGAGGACTAGAATCCCCAACGTTTGACAGAGCAGAGACCATGTTTGCCTTTTCAGCTGCAGACAACTGAGAATCGAAGAAAGCCAAGCCAACAAGTTGTTCATTCAGATACCATAAGTGACGCTTGAACGTTTTTATTGCTGCGTCAGCAACTGCATCATTTGTTGAACGATATACTTAAGATCCTTCAGCAATTGTAGATCATTCCCAGGAGCTGAAGTAGGCAAGGTACAGGTAAACCATGCCTTGAGATAGATTCTCACAACAAACAAATTGAACTGTTGAAGACCTGCCAGTTCTGCTGCTGTAAGTTTGAACTGTGATCGAAACAGGTAGATCTTTAAGCTGTACAGTATTTTGCCCATCCAGCCTGCCCTGTGGTATGCACCAGGTGCATTGATATGGATGTTGGGGTTGTTGCTAGCAGCATCATCACCTAGAAACAGCGAGGCGAGCACCAGGAACTCTTTGTAGTCATCTCTGGAATGAAGTAGTTGCAGCTGTTGGCGAATGAATCCAAGCAGGTCGCCTTTTATCATTTCAATGTGTAAATTCAGGTGTCTGTCTTCAGCCACACTGTCATACTTAGAGCAATCAATGTGATTCCATGCTTTAGAAAATCTTTCAAATAATTTGATATTAGGCCCACTCGAGCAGCCCATCAACAAGTCAAACACTCTGGCTACTATGAGCTCATGGACATGATGGCGACAGGCTAAAGGAAGGAGATCTCGCTGAAGTTTCTGCTGCAGCAAGATACAGGCACCAGCCTTCATTCCAGTGTTACTGGCTGTGGTGTCAAAACACATCGAATGAATGCAGTTTGTGAGTTTCCACTCTTCGATCAAACGGAACACTGCTGATGCCTGCGCTTCTCCAGTGCCGTTTGGAATCTTAGGAACACCAAGCAGTTTCATTATACCTTCGCCTGACACAATTACAGCTAGTCGATCTACTGTATCCTTGCCTGTTAGCTCCGGTAACAGTTTACCATCCCAGTGAATAGTTAGAGGACCAACCAGGCCATCAAATGAAAACGACTCTTTTAATTGTGATGCAACCGATTCTCTGTTTTTTCTGCGTACTTGGCGAACAGATTCTTTGTTGAGCGTTAATTGTGATGGATCATGCCCAAGAGAATTTGCCACTGCTGCGAGAATAAATGTTGCATTTCGGTCAGACACGTTTGTTCGATCTAATGCAGACGCTACATCATGAGACACGATTCCTATGTTACCTGAGTTTTTTGATACTTTCTGTCTCTTACAAGAAGCCGACGCTGCTGGAATTTCAAATTCTTCATCACTACTGCCACAGGTATTGTCACATTGACTCGAACATTGACTTTCGCTATCTTCACAATTTTGACAAATGCTCTCATCAGGAACACGACCCTCTTCTCTATCCCTTCTCTGCTTTTCTGCCAGCATTCTTTTTTGACGTCGCATTTCCAAATTCATCAGTTTTCTGTCGATCGGGCCCATTGTACCACGCCTTCCTTTCTCTCTTTGAGCTGTAAGAAATTCTTTATCTTCTGGGATTTTTATTAACTGCATAGCATCTGCATGTGCAACATCAAACAAGTCATTCAGAGATGTGGTAAAGTCCTCTTCATTCTGCATCTGTGTAGCTGTTTGCCTGGAAGCAGCTTTCTTGAGACGTTGCCATTTCTCGTGCTGTTGCTTTATTTTGTTGATTATGTGATAACTTTGTCGCGTTGGAATGCGTGCTTTTTTCCAGAACTTAACAACCTCCTGTGCTGTTTCTGATGCACTTTCCTGTATAGTCTTTCTATCTATCGTATGCAGGTGGAAGAATCTACTCATCACCTGTCGATTGGATGGCAGCTTGGACCCGGTTATTGCTTCATCTATCCCACCGATAAGCCAAACACCCCGGGTTTTTTTCGACGTTGATCCAGTAGACTGTGACATCATATAAACAGCTATCTATTGAATAAAAAGCAAAATTTGCTAAATGTTTATTGAAGTAGGTTACTCAACTCTCAACAGCAAAATTTCAATTGAGAAACAATGATTTAATGTAATATAATGGACACTTACTTGACCCAGTGCTCTTGCTTATAATATTACAAGCAAGCTATTTCTCCCATTATCACTCAAACACATGTAATTTTCATTTTATAACACAATACAGAAAAAAATCCTGCCTTGATCACGCATAAATGTATTTATGCTTAATGCTTCTAAGCCTTATATATAATTTATTCATATAATGTAAATTGTACAACACCAATTACAGAAATGATAAAATTTTTATTAAATGATAAAACCACTAAAAGCAGACTATTCAATATTGCATAGAATATGTAATGTGTATTATATAATCAATGATCAGCATAGATTATGTACAAATGTGAACTAAAAAACCTAAAATTGTCACACAGTAACCAAACTTGACACGTTGTTACTGATTCTAGTTCTAAGCAAGTTCGATGCAAATAAGGCATTTTTAACAGCATTGTGCAACCACTAAATATTTACACATTTTGTTAAAACTTTGCATTTTGCTTTCTTATATAGAAAGGAACAATTTCAGAGGGTGAGACTTTAAAAATCAAAAACTTTTTTTTCCTCATGGTACTCATTGGCACCCTAGTACGGCCGTACGCACCAAGGGGGGTTGAGATTTAGGCGATTTTGCGTACGGGGGAGGGGGTCACGACTAAATTTGTACGTACGCACATTCAATTTATAAATAGATAGAAGGCTGGTATATTCACGCGAACATTTGATTTGAACACAATTACTTTCTCACGGTCAAACAAAGGGTCCCAACTATTGTCCCCACGGTTATTTAAATATTAAAAACCTTTAATCTAATAGTAAACAAATGCTTTTTGGCTATGGCTAAAAATTAATTTTCACAGTGGGGGGTGTTTGGCTAATTTGTACGTATGCATAGGGAGGGGTAACCAAAATGTACGGTGTGCAACAGGGGGAGGGGGTCGAAAATATGACTTTTTTGCGTATGTACTATATGGATGGCCCCAAAAATGATGACAGTGCTGATTTGAGTGATCATTTGTAATTGTCGTTGGTCTTTATTTCAATTTTTAGCCTGCTTATGGTTCGTATTTTATGCTGTGATCGGAAAGAGGTTCTGGATTCAAGGACGTTTTAGAGTCTAGCCGTCCATTCGTTGGTTAATTGACCGCTGACATGGATCTTCGAGACGAGATGATGGACGCCAACGAGGGAATAGAGGATGACGAAGACGACGGAGAAGAGGGAGACGATGAAGAGGAGGAAGAAGACGATGTGGGAGAAGAATTCATCATGAGCTTGGAACCAGAACGTACGACCTTGGCACCAAAGACTTTTGAGGATGAAGAATATCAGCATGAAGTTCTAACTGCTGATCAGATTGTTCAACACATGGTCGACTGCATAAAGGAAGTGAATACGGTTGTCCAGGTGACAAAGTTGTAAAGATTTTGAAATTTCTCGTTTTAATTTTGTTTATTTTAAGGTAAAGAATGGCTACAGTTTTCAGCAAATTTTGTTGTGTTTTTAATTTCTTTGAACACTGTCCAGTTTAAACATTTTAATTATTGCCAACATCAAAATGTTTTATTAAATGTATTGAATGCATTATTGTTAAGCATAGAACCAGTTTTTATATTATTATTATTATTATTATTATTATTATTATTATTATTATTATTAAGCTGACAATTTCTTGTCTGTCATATTACTAAATAATCAAAATACCATTTTGCATAACGTGACCAGCAGTTTTTATCAATTTTGCTGCTGTTTCAGATTTATAAATTTTATGTAACTGTTTGAGACACTTGTTTATAAAAATGTATTTGGTCTGTTGCCAAATGCTATTTTTGCTATTCAGTCTGAATCTTATGATGAAGAACATTTATCAGCCTGTAGCATTGCTTCCCAAATTGGTGGTCAGCTAATCAGTGGTGGTCCACAGCATGAGTCAAGAAGACGGCAATTTGATAAACTTTTAAATAATAAACCGGCACATGATTTTGCACGTTGAACAGTTAATGTTAGTTGTTTAAAGGTTGTTTTTGTCATTAGTAATTTGCTAACATCTGTAATATTTCCACACATATAGAACCAAGATAACAATAGAATGGGTTAAGCATGCATATATTTCAAGACATATTTAGGGCCATGCTTATAGGAAGCCCTTTTAAATGGCACCAGTACCAGGTGCAATAGAAACATTTTGTACCGGTCCACTAAACTTAAAAGTTTGGGAAGCACTGGCCCATAGTATACAGTGCAAATGAATTTTAGTAGTTGAAACCGGAAAATGTTCTAATTGTTACTGCTAATCTGACATAATACTGTAAAACAAGCGTTAATGAAAACAATGTTTGCTGCTTGCTAACATTTTGTGGACATTGTAAACTTTGGGTGTAAAATTTGGGCAGTCATTTCTTCATATTTGTATATTCACTGTGCATCTAAAATTTGTACAGCTGTTATGTCTGTTATGCATTTTGGAGGAGATGGGCAGATGAACTAGGGAAGAGGCAAGTAGAGATAGTCTCACTCCAACATTTAGTTTGTTGTGTTTGTGTGGCATTTCTAGGATTTTAAGTAATTTAGTAGAATGCTTTGTTTCAGATTCCAGCGACTATAACAAGGATTCTACTTAATCATTTCAAATGGGACAAAGAAAAGCTGATGGAATGGTGAGTAACGGTCTCAATTGGTCTTCCGCATTTTTTGCCGGCTAGTTGTCAAGAACAAATTGTTCAAGATCCAGACCAAGACTGGCATTTGAAGACCACAGCTGTGGCAGTCAAGCAAAAAATATGATTACCAATGTTCGATAGAAGCTTTACTCTTATCCTGTTAAGGCACAAACGCTTATATTTTTATACATTTCATTCACTCTTTTGTCAAATTTTTCAGTGTTACATTTTAGTGGCATAGGTTTTGAGAAAAATAGATGTCAGGAGATAAATTATATCAAATAAAGTTAGCAAATAAATTAAATATCCTTTCCTGTTACAAGGCAAATGTGTAACTGAGATATGGTTACCAGATACCTGCCTATCCATAGGAGGACACTGAAGGTCAAAAGGGAGGACAAAGAAAATAAGGCATTTCACTGCCATTAAATTCACAGAGCGTGCACTGCAGTGTTTTGAAATAAATTGCACATGCGTTGAATAGAAAGCTGCATGCAGTGATATTGTGCAGTTTCATATTTCTGCGTCCAGTGCCTTATATTGCTCATTCCGATGAAACCTAGGAAAAGAATGAACAAACCATGGATAACTGAACATAGGAAGAGAATGAACAAACCATGGATAACTGAACATAGGAAGAGAATGAACAAACCATGGATAACTGAACATAGGAAAAGAATAAACAAACCATGAATAACTGAGGCTACTCTAAAGGTTGTTGGAGGTAAGAAAGGAACTCAAAGCAAATAAATTTAAATCAGAAGAAGGCTGCTTGGCATTTGCAAAGGCAACAGTGCAGATGTAGACCAGAAGAGATGAAAAGTAGTGGCTTGAGGAACAGTACCAACAGATTGAGCAAGGATCAAGCAAATCATTCAGTATGCGACCGCCGACCAAGCTGTACCTGATCGAAGCTCTTTTATGGTCTGTCGCAATGTAAAGTTGTGGGGATCGGACTCTTGTTGCATCTGCACCCATGGACTTCCGTTTTGCTCAGTCTCTGGTGATCCTCAGAAGCTCATGTTGTTGTTGTATACTTCCATTCCTTCCCTGATTTGTCTATGAATTTATATATCTGTTTTCCTTTCGATCTTTTCCCTTCCAACATGTCTGTAACTGCCAAGTTCTCCAGTCCCTCTCCTCATCACGTGTTCGAAGGATTTCATCTGCCCTTTCTTTATGATTGCCTTTAATCTTGGTTCTATTCCACTCATCTGCATAAATTTCTTTATCGGTTCTTTTATCCATTCATGGAATTTTAGCATTCTCCTGAGGCACTGCATTTCTGTAGTTTTCAGTTTTCTTTCAATGCTTTTGATGAATGCCAATTTTACCATGTCGATTCTTGTTTTTATGTTACCTGTGTCGCTTTTATTGTCATTTGTGATTATGCTTGAATTTTGTTGTCGTTTCTTTTTCATCGATAACTATCCTGCAAATAGGCATGTCTTTTATTTTGCCATGTTCTGGTTTGTTGGGAGAGCTTTTATTCTCTTTATTCCCGGACATTTATTGTTAAGACATTCTTCTTTCGCCAATCTGCATCTTGTTTTATTTCTCTATTTAGTCTCATGTTTTACCATGTCTTTATCATTTGATTGGACACTAAAGAAAAAAGAAATGATCCATTAAGAAATCCAGGCATTTGACAATAAGTGTGTCAAGATATTGCTGTGAATTCCTTTGACTAAGAAGGTCACAAGCATTGAGTTGTACAGGATGTCAATACCAAGTGCAAATTACTGAACCACATTAATACTTGCAAACAGCATTACTTTGGCCAGGTAATGAGAAACAGGAAATATGTCATTTTAAGGTACAATGGCTTTTTAGGTAAAGAGTAAACTTGTTGAATTTGTCTTTTCAGTTATTACGATGGTGATCAAGAGAGGTTGTTTTCAGAGGCTCATGTTATTAATCCATTCAGAAATCCATCGGTTAATTCAACATCTTCGTCGTCGTCTGGATATCACCGACAGTCAAAGGTTGCAATTGTTTGACTTTTAGTGTCATTTTTATGTGTGACCAGAAACCGTTCCGGACACATTTGCTCCAGCTGGATAGTTGAGTACTCGACTATCCGGTTTTGCCGAATATTATTGTCACATTTTCTGTTTTAAATTTTAACAAAAAGCAGTGTAACTTAATGAACTCTACTATACGTGGGGATAGCGAGGCGAAGGTTTGCACCATAATGCTTTTTCCGAAGTAACCTCCTTGCAAAGAGCTGATTACCCTTTTCGACTCTGGGTAGATGAGCGAACTCGTTGCATGCAGGGTCATTCTAATCGTGTGCAGTGATATTCACAGGCCTGTTGAGAGGAAGGGCAGGAGCAAATGCCCAAGGGCTCGGCTATCTGTAGGGGGCCCGGGCAGGTCCATAAAATTTTAACACATGGAATACTATATAGTATATATTATCATGAAGATGCTGAAGGCGGTTGGGAGGGGGAGGGCGTCCAAGGCTTTAACACCCTGGAAGGGCTGACAAGGGAAAAAAGGTCATCACTGTTTAAGCATAAACTTTCTAGGAGCCCATGACTGTTCTGCCCAGGGGCCCTGAATTTCTCATGACGATGGAAAATACACTCCCGGTCACACACACCCCAGTCATTGTGCTAAATCTTTATATGGTTTTACCCTAAAATAAACCTCGGTCATTGTGGGATCTCTTATTTTACACAAGTGGATAGATCTGAAGATCCTGCTAAAATGGAACTGTGCAGATTCTGTTATTTCCCACTTGGTGAGATACTGGTTGAGATTTGTAAAAATTCCAGTAGCTTTACTTTGTTCTTGTTGACTTATTACCTTATTCATCCTGAATTTGTGAGCGGTAATTGAGGTTTGCACTGTCGTGTTATCAAACAGCTTGTAATGGTAGATGTGTATAATGTGATTTATGAAAAATTAGACATGGACATTAGGAGCTCCTGTTGAAGTTGGAGTTGTTGTTGTTGAACAAGTTATTCCTTTTGAACAGCGCTCTATGCGATCAAATTCATCGCATGTGTCATCATCTTTGCCGTTGTCAGGAGATGGTTTGAGTGAATGTGAAATATGCTTCCTTGAAATTCCATCTCACGTAAGTTCACCTGTACTGCTGTGATCGTGTTACTGATGCTTTGAGATAAGTTTTTACTGTGATTTTGATAATAGGCATAAAATTGTAAATAGTTACCGTATTTTTGCGCATATAAGACGCACTCGCGTATAAGACACCCACGTATAAGACATGGGTTTTGATGATTTATGTTTTTAAAAATTATAGATAAGACGCACCCATTATGTATCTAAGCTTATTATCAGGACTATATATGGGGATTGATTCTTTTGCTGTGTGAATTGGATTTATCTTTTCTCAAATGATTGTCTCTGTATCTGTTCTCTTTTATGCCTTTCTTGTCCATATTTTACAATTATTAATATTATTATTGACAATTTATGAGGCGCAGTAACATAGCCTTCAGCCAAAACCAAAAGCACTATGCAGTCAGCCGTCAATGTTGTTGTTGCTTTTCAGTTGCAAACCGGTTTAGAATGTGGACACAAATTCTGTGTCCCCTGCTGGAACAAATACTTGACTACAAAGATTATGGACGAGGGAATGGGTCAGGTAAGCATATAATTATGTGCTAATGTCATTATCTCAGATTGATATGGACAGTTAGGCACTGTTAGCACTTGTTCCACTATTGGGCCACAAAATGATTATGCCATTCAGTTACCAGTATTTACTATTAGAATCTATGTTATATATTTATTTGATTTGTGTATATAGTGCAAGTTCCAGTAACAAAGGCATCGTGGTGAGGTATAAAATTCAGATATGTTTGCAACTGCCAAGAGCTGGAACCTGAATTAGCAAAGTAGCAATGCGTAAAGCACTGAATTTCTCAGGCTTAATTTTATGGTCTTATGCTCAAGTTTCACATAATGGAAAAAGAACATGGATTGGTTTTGTGGGGTTTTTCAGACTATAAACTAGTATCAGTTGGCTTTTGTTTAGATTTTAAAATGATTGCACAACATGCAATATATATATATATATATATATGTCTATGTGCTAGTAATTATTTGGTATTTGTTTAGACAGAGGTAGTGACAGACAGACAAGCAGGCAGGAAGTGTAGGCAAGAGAAAGAGTAGCACAGAAACAGGATGTACAGATTGGCATTTATTGGCTCAGTTACAATTTTTGACAGATCACGTTAACCCTTTCCTTTGTTTTGCTTTGGTACTGATTATCAAAAATTTAAAGATTTTTTCTCTAAAATGGATTTTAGTTTGTCACCTTCCAGAAGTTGAGGGTTTTCAACTATTTTGACTAGGCATATTTTGAATATGTCAAATGGTGATATGAGTCACCAGTGTGCAACTGTCTCATAGGCATAGCTGTGGATGGCCGGGCCCCCTAGTCATACTGGGACCTGTCTTGGGTTTTGTGTAAAACCAATGAGAAATTTGGGGTAGTAGGATGAAGGATGACTGTCAACAAAATTGATATTCTTAGTTGTATTACAACTTTTGACTACTCATTAATAATTCACAAATAAAGTTTTGAAATATGCAAGAGAGCTCCAACTCTAATATTTCTCATAATATCTGCTGTTGGAGCTCTGCCCTAGACCCCACTGAGGGAGTTAACAATGCCTCAAAAAACCCCCAGTCGGACTAAATGGGATGTGCGTATCTGTCTTGATGTCCATTATTGCAGTCACAAGAGAAGCGATGGTTTTGGGCCTCCGCTGATTAGGCCAAGACTAGTTAGGAGATTCTTGCGAAACATTAAAAAAATTGCTAAATGTCAGCTGAAGTGATTGCCAAATTGCGGTCTTATAGTCTGCAAATTTGTTCCAAGCAGGCATATTTTAAGCATGACATGATAGGCTTTGAAAGAATTAAGAATTGTGCTTCCAAAAAGTATAACCAATTAATGTTTTATTGTATGTTTGAAACTATGCTTCTAATCCTTTAAATGTTTGGCACCATAAGGCTGAAACTTCAACTCCATAACCTATTGGTTATAGGGATTGCACGTGGCAAAAGGATTAAGTCCGATATAAACAACCATTTGACAGCATTGTACCAAAGTTGGACTTCAAATTCATTTGTCTTGCCAACAACCCATCAGTGGCAGCCTGACTGTCATAGTTAAACTAACTCAGAGGGCCTAAGCTGTTTAGGAAGAAGTTTAGCTTTTAGAACCTTCTCTTATGGCATCTGGAATGTTCATGGGTCCTCACATTATCAGTACAATGACCAGTGTAGCGCCTTTGCCTCCACAGTGATTTTTTTTGGTCTTCTGTGTGCCCTCTCTCTCTCTCTCTGTCTCTCTCTCTCTCTGTCTCTCTCTGTCTCTCTCTCTCTCTCTCTCTCTCTCTCTCTCTCTCTCTCTCTCTCTCTCTTGTATGCAAACTCAGTCACCAGACATTTTAGTTATTTGTAGAAGCTTCTGAAGTCACTTTCTTAGTTTCCATTGTCCTATTATTTTGATGACTTTTTTATGTAATTGCTTGATTACAGTTGATTACATCTGGTACTCGAATGTTGTCATTTTTTTGGCGATTATGATTATGAAAATGATTACATGTACAAAGTTCCAATTGGTTGTGCCATTGAAGAATTTTTAGTTATTTATTATATGCTTTTTGTTGTTGTTTGTTTAACAGACGATTGCTTGTGCTGCTCACGGCTGTGAAATTTTGGTTGACGATGAGACTGTCATGTACGTCTATGTCTGCTTTTTGCATAATTTTCCTCTATGTCGGTTTTCACAGTGATTTCTTTTTCATGTATTTATTTTTGTATTCAATACTTTTCCAGTTGTTATTATATGAGCGCTGGTCAGTATCTTTGTGGTATTGTTTCATGGTACATCATCTAAGTTTCCATTTACATCTCAGTTACTTTTATGGAGTTTTTTTCTTTCTGTGCTCTGCCTTTTAATCACAATTTATTATGAATTTTTTTAGGCATTAAATGTGATGTAATGTAATTCCTCTTCTGAAGAATCACTCCCACTGCGATTACTGCATGATAATAAAAAGATGGGTTTGAAATTGTTTCAAAGATAAGGCCGTAGAATCAGCAACTGCTAAGTTACATAAACTGGAGTCAAGAGCATTCCAGAGGATAAAGCCAACTGGCTTGAAACCTCATTTCAGGAATAAGGGGGTTTATGTGTGGAGCATATTTGGGAGACCGTGTGCTGTGGATGAAAGACATGGCTGACCAGTTATTAAGTTTTGCATATAGCTGTTCTGTTAAAATAATAATGAGCCTAGGCACAACATGTGACAGTGCTATACTGTCGCTTTTTGTTCTTGAGTGAATTACTTTATTGTGGTTCTTGTAATTTTGTTACTTTACGATTTTGTAGGAAATTAGTCACTGATCCAAAAGTGAAGCTGAAATATCAGCATCTGATTACGAACAGCTTTGTTGAGGTGGGGAAATATTTTTAAAATTAAAACATTTTTCTTCATTAGAAATATGCTTAACCATTGCTTTTATCTATTGTATTTGATTTAATCTGCAAATATATTTTTACTTATTATAGAAGATATTCGTGTTTTTTCTCAAAATGAGGGTTTATATGCATTCAGGTTTAATTGATGGAACATGTTGTGTAACTAAGGGTAGGAATGACCAAGAGTGTATTTTCCACCAGATACCAGATCCGGATATTTTGGGTCAACATTTTGCCAGATCCTGATCTGAAACGAATATTAGAATTAAGATTAGAATAATCCTGCGAGTCTTTAGTAAATAAATCATTAAACAAAGAAATTAAAAATCAGAGCAAAATTCAATATTTAGATTTGGTTGTTTCGTGACATAAGTATTTGGCTAATCTGGATATTGTCGAATACCACACTATTCGGAGCGGTTTCTGGTCATTCCCTAATTCAGGGCAGTGGCATTTCCAAATTTCAGTTAATATAGACTTTGATTTTATATTTTGCTACTTATTAGCATAATTGTTTATGGAAACATTGTTTCACTAAATGTTTTAAGTATTTAAATTATTTTTATTATTCTCCACAAGCTTGATGGTTGTCACGATTGATTATGCAGAGATCTTTCTAATTGTATCGTTTGTACTTTCTGATAGACATAAAAAGTTGAGCTATTTAATTTGCTGTAATTGTGTCATCTGTAATTTTTGTTTTCTGAATTTGGTTGACAGTGCAACCGTCTGCTACACTGGTGCCCTGTTCCTGACTGTGGTCATATTATCAAAGTGTTGTACTTTGATTCAAAACCTGTTACTTGCAGCTGTGGACATGTGTTTTGGTCAGTGCCTCTTTGATCATTTTACTGTAGAAAGATTAACTAATTGATGCATGTGATTCATTTTATTTTATGTCTTCTTGGATTGAATCAAAAAGGTTTATAGCTTAGATATTTATGTTGCTGTCAATAAAGCAGTCACAAATCAAGGTTGCAATTGGATTTGTATCTTTAAGGGTTTGTGGCTGTAAAAAAATGTATCTCCCAAAAATTTGATGCCTGGATGCATATGTGGAAGGGAAGTGAAAATTTTGTGTTATTTTCTGCTGTTAACATCTATGTATATTTGTGTGAGTGTGATTTTCTTTAGGCCATCAAATATACTTATAGGGAGATATAGTTCATGTTATGGTACCTGATATTGGTGTTTGAAACTCAAAACAAGGTTGTAATCTAAAATATTAAATTGAATATCCTTGACTTGAGAATTTTTAAATTATAGAACTTGGTGCAAAATGATGTGCTGCCTCCGATGACTTTTTGTTTATTTAGGGTAATATTAGCATTTGTGTCTTGTAACTTAGCTTTGCATGTGGTGAGAATTGGCATGACCCAGTGCAGTGCAAATGGCTGAGAAAGTGGATCAAAAAATGTGATGACGACAGCGAGACATCCAACTGGATAGCCGCCAACACTCGTGTAAGTACTTCAATCTAGTTAAATTTATATCTTAGTACTTTTACTGCACAGTATACATTAGATTTTTTCATTTCATATAAATTGCACAGTGTATGTTTGCATTATTGCCTTCAACTTGGGGATTTTTTGTTATAATTATCTATAGCAGAGATTGGCAACCTTTTGGTAGCATTGTGCCGATGTTGGAGTTCAGATTCATTCAACCTGCTAACAACCTATGGGTAGCAGCCTCAGTGTGCCATAATTAAAACTACTGTACTGTAAATGCAGTAACCAGTTTATGGAAGTTTAGAGCATTCTGTTACTTAGTGTCTGGGAGGTTTGTGGCCCTCACACTACCAATACAGTGACAGGTGTAGCACCTTTACTGCCACAGTAATGAATTTTTGGGTCTTCTGGGTGCCACATTTGGCAGATGTGCCATTTGTTGCCATCACCTGGTTCTATAGTTTTGTGAGCGTTTATATATGCTTTCTCTGTTCAACGCCTATTTCTGTTTCTTTACGTGTTTCTCGGTTTTGTTTCTTTGTTTGCTTTATTAGGAATGCCCTAAATGCCATGCTACAATCGAAAAGGATGGAGGTTGCAATCACATGGTCTGTAAACGGTGTCGCTTCGACTTTTGTTGGGTCTGTCTCGGGCCATGGGAGCCTCACGGCTCTTCATGGTAAGATATTGTTTTCATTAATAAATTCATTTGCAACCGAAAAGATATCACTTTGTCTATCTTGGAATGGATTTTTTGTTCGATATTTTAGACAGAATATTGATGATTCCAATTGTTTGAATTCACTGCTTAATGAAAAACAGGTGGCTGCAACTACAGATTTGCTGGAAAATTTTCATTTCATAAAATAATAATAATAATGCTAATAATTAATTTGTTTGCCTATTTGTTGTTCATATCTAGTTATTTCTATTTTAAGGAATCAAATATTTTAAAAGATTGTTAATAAATTATGTCATATTCTAATATTTGAAAGACAAATGTATAAGGAATGTTTTTGCTGAATCAAGTCATTGCCTTTGTGATAACTGTTGGCTTTTCTGTTGTGTGATTTTGCTTAATTAATTATTTGTGCTTTTGTCACAAATTATGGAAATACAGTGAACTTTAGTATGCTGACTTTTCTCCTCAGTCCTTCTGCTTAGGAATAAATATTCAATCAATTCACCAAATTAATCGGTTTTTTCAGGTACAATTGTAATCGTTACGATGAAGAGGAAGCAAAGAAAGCAAGAGATGCTCAAGAGGTTACATTTAATTTTAAATCCCATTGAGTGCTTAATTTGTCTTCATCATTTACCTTTGTGATATTTTCTTTGGAAATGTAATTTAATCTAAATAAATAAAAATTTAAATGCATTTTTGGCTAATCTAAGATCTACGAAAGTTCTTTACTGATTGCTTTGAAATTTTTACACAACCTTCCATTCTAATATGAGCGTGTTGTAGGGTGGGAAAAAACTTGTTTTCTGTCAAAGCAGGTCTTTTATAACAAAAAACTGTTTTTAACAGTGCCGTCTTTTATTGGCAGTCAAATTAAGCTGTGTTGATTCACAGTTTGGTGGGCATTGATTAATTTTTAGTTTTTCAAAAGCCATATAAGTATACATTCTCAAATAAATTCATGACAGATACATACATATATATATATATATATATATATATATATATATATATATATATATATATTGTGCCAATCTCGTGTTGCGTGAGTTGTGACCGCGACTGATGGCTGAGTGCCATTCATGAAGAATTGTGGAAAGAAGACCATCGCCGATCTGCTGGGGCCATGTACAGCGTGGTCTGCCAGGAAGTCTTCTCCAGCTCGGAGGAGGGCGCGACTCGGTGCGTTGAGTAATAGCGCAGGCAAGAGCGCGGTGGGCTGGAATGTTGTTGTCTTGGCGAGCCACATGACCAAAGAGAGACAGATGGCGTCGCGTGATAATTTCTGTCACTGGCAGGAGGGCAGTCTGTTTGGAAACTGCTTCATTGGTCACGAAGTCAAACCAGCTAATGCAGAGAAGCTGTCTCTGGCAGCGCATATGGAATGCCTGTAGTCTTTGAGAGTCTCGTGTCTGCAGAGTCCAAGTCTCAGAGCCATATAGGAGAATTGGTAGGACGCAGGACGATAAATACGGATCTTTGTACCGAGCTGTATCTGTCTTTGGCGTCATAGATTTGGAAGAGATCTCATAGCAGCTATGCCAATTCTGCAAGTAATGTCCCACTGACACCTGCCATCAGAACTCTGGACACTACCCAGGTAAGTGAATTCTGACACATTTTCCACCTGGTGTCCATTAACGTATATGTCTCCTGCGTCTCCTCCAGAACCCAGATTCTGCAGCTTGGTTTTTGTCCAGGACACATGTAGTCCTAGTTTGGAGGCTGTCGACTCAATCTGATTGAGTGATGTTTCTAGGTTCATAACGGATGTTTCCAGAAGAGCAACATCGTCAGCGTAGTCTAGGTCGGAGAAGCTATGTTCCGGTAGGGTGATCCCGGCCTGGCCAATAGCGTGCTCCAGGATCCAGTCCATAGCCCTGCAAAAGAGTGTTGGAGCCAGGACACAGCCCTGACGGACTCCTGAGGCAGTGAAGAATGCCTCAGATAGCATGCCACTGATGCACACTCTTTGGAGTCGTGCCCTCGTGTAGGTCTTTGATTAAGTGCAATAAGAACGTTGGAACACCAATACCTCTGAGTGCCATCCAAAGTGCCTGATGGTCTACAGAGTCGAAGGCTGATTTCAGATCGACGTAAGCCACCTGCAACGGTCTGTTAAATTCCCGGTGGATTTTGGTCTGGAGTCTGAGAGCGAGAATCTAATAATAATAGAAAACATATATCCGCTGTGTATATACCGGTGTGTGTGTGTGTGTGTATAGTGTAATACTTTTATAATTTAGCGATCAAACATGCGGATTTAATGCAAAAATCACTTATTTTAACTGCACTATTTAGCATCGCTTCACTGCCGACTTGCAGCGGGAACAATTCATATGCCGTGTTGGGCATCGTAGTTTTGCAGGACGTCACTTGAACTCTGCTTCGGGACTCCCATTTGCACAGTTATGTGGTCCGGGGGTCTGGGTCTCTGTTTGGGGAGAGGGAGATCTCTGAATAAGTATTGTATAGTTCTGAATGTTTAGGTGAGCGTTAAATGTTATGACAACACATGATATAACCGTTGGTGGACGTTTTTCATAGTTACTCATAATTGTCATGTGATTGTACGAGTCAGTGGGAATTTTTTCTTTATTTTTTAAACAGAGGATAAGGTGGAGATAAATTATATGGGATGCAGGAGGATAAGGTGGAGATAAATTATATGGGATGCAGTAAGACTAACCGTGAAGACAATGAAACTGACTCAGACTACATTGTCGGAACCTATAAACACTTTTATTTATGAATTAAGTAAAATAGGCCCATTTTATGTTATAATGATAAAAATGTGTAGGCTCAAAAGGGGAGTTGGAGAAGAAGTGGGAGAGTGAGGGGGAGAGGATGGGGCAGAGGGAGAGGCTGCCGTCTGCAGCTCAGACTCATCCACAGCAACGCATGGCTGGGTACAGCTAGTCTGTTTATAAGAAACTTGCTTGTCATAAACTTCTACTATGGTGGGTGAGCCCGATATTCTTAGTAATCCCAAGATTGAACTGTAGGCATTTTGATGTCTTTTATAAACGAAATTAACTTCAAGGAATTTTTTGTTTGCTATTTTATTGTTAGCCTTTAATAATGAACCTATTCTGAGGTCAGATTTCTTTTAGGGTATGAAGTTGACATGCAGAATACTTGCTTTGCTCTTTGGTCAGAGACTTTTAAACATTTCCAGTTTTAATTACAATAATAACTCCAGTTTATTTAAATATCAACCAAAAAGTTGTTTTATAATGAATTGCTATTAAAAAAACTGAGGATGCTGAAGGGTTTAGAGTTTAGACCAATAATTCTGAATCAACATGTCGTTCAGATTCACTTTTGGTTAATGTTTTATTTAAGTGTTGAGACATGTATGCAGTTGTATATGCCCAGCAATTAACTGCATTACCGGTAAACTTCTTCTTATCTTAATTTTTTGTTGTTGCTTGTAGAAGTCTCGAGCTGCCCTTCAACGTTATCTTTTCTATTGTAATCGTTATATGAACCACATGCAGAGCCTAAAGTTTGAACATAAAGTGAGTTTGTTGCTTTGTCACTAAACCGTAAGCTCATTTGCACTCTTTCCTGTCTCTGCTTGTAATTTCAAATAATTGTGACCGAACGAGAAAAATTAGAAACTTGGATCTAGGAATTTTGGTCAGAGGACGATTGGTCTTAAGTTCTCAGTGCACTTTGGTCACACAGACTTTTGGTCATCACGCTTTTGGTTATGGGACATTGTTCACATGGACTTTTGGTCACAAACAGGTGCTGATCGATGACATGACAAAATGTTAGCAGATAAAAAAGTCCATAATTTTCTGGTTAATGCAATATTTAAATGGTAAATGTCCACATTCTTGCTATAGCAATACTTGTGCAAAATAAGCCTAAATTGGCTTTAAAATTATAAGTTCAAGATTCATCACAATAAATCTAAACGTTTGAAAGCCATATGTGACTACGGTACTTGCATATATAGACTATATGAGTGAAGACAATATGCCATGATGGAGCCAGACAATTGGGTCACACCGATTAGGTAACGAGCGATTATGTGACGGATGTCTAGTAGTAGGGTCATTTGAAAGCCATTTCAATGGGATCCGTGACCATTTTGTTCCTACCTTTTTTTATTGCTGATTCATGTACCTTGGACTATTTGAAGAAGATTTAGCTCCTATGTCCCTCCCAAATTTGGCGGCTAACTGTGCAAGAGTCCAAAATCCAAGATGGCCGCCAATGGATATATATACCGAAAGATTAAACTAAATAACTGTTGAAAATTTGCGACCAATTTTGATCAAATTTGCATGGTGGTTAGCAATAATACTTGTTTTAAGATGGTTATGCAAAATTTTTGATACTTACATTTAAAAAAGCACAGACCCCTTAAGTGAAGGACTGGTGGCGCGCGTCCTTGGGTCAGCGAACCTGGGTCCATTGAATTTTTGACACCACATCATCTATTACATGCCATAACTTAAGTTCGGATACAGCTACAGCTTTAAAATTAGGCAGTCTAACTCAGAATTGAATTTCCTACAAATATCAAGCAACCGGAAGTTGATGACGTCATTACTTATTTAATGAGCAAATTAACAAATTAATGTGTGTCAATTGCGCTGCTAATACAATAGCATCTATTACATGCTGCAACTGGAGTTTGCACAATGATGCAACTATGACAGCCATGCAACCTGGTAGTCACACTCAGAAAAGAACTCTCTATGCATTTCAAGTAACCGGAATTTGATGACGTCATGACTTATTTAATTAACTAATTAACGTGTATCCATTGTGTTGTTAACACCATAGCTCCTATTATATGATGCAAATGGAGTTTTCACAATGATACGGCTATTAAACTTGTAGTCACACTCAGAAAAGAACTCTCTACCCATCACAGGTAACTGGAAGTTGATGACGTCATCTTATTTAATTAAGAAAAATAACAAATTAATGTGTAACCATTGAGTTGCTAATGCAATAGCATCTATTACACGTTGGAACTGGAGTTTGCAGCTATGAAACTTGGTAAGCACACTCAGAAATGAATTCTCTACCCATCACAGGTAACCGGAAGTTGATGGCGTCATTACTTATTTAACTAACTAATTAACTAATTAACGTGTATCCATTGAGTTGTTAAAACCATAGTCAAGTCAAGTCATTGCGCCCGCTGTCATTTGACGTTGGCTTCAAGAATTGGTCAGTCTTCTCCATCGTGATCTGTCTTGTGCTGTCGTAGTAAGTAGACAGTCTCCATAAAGGTCAGTACACGCCGTAATGTTGTCAATCCAGCATATCCTTGGTCGCCCCTCGTCTTCTGTTTCCTTCAACAAGTCCTGTGATCACACTGCTTTCGATGGTGTCTTGTGGTTGTCTTATCAAAAGTAACTCAGTTTCTTTGTTTTTACGTGATTCAGTAGCTCTTTTTCTCTGTTGGCCATGTTGTAGACTTCCTCGTTAGTTAGTAGTTTTGTCCATGGTATGCGAGTAGCAATTTCTTATGCACTTGTTCTCAAAAAAGGCCTGTATGCGTTTTTTCTTCTTATTTTCTTTTAACGTCCAGAATTCGCATCCATATGTCGCCACTGGCCATACTAAGGTTTTCATCAATCGCAGTTTTGTGGTAGTGTTTATTGAATTGCTTTTCCATAGTTTGGTTAGCTTGATCATTACTGTTGTTCCCATGGCTAGTCTCTTTCAATTCCATTTTGCATTCTGCATTGTTTGTTATTTGACATCCCAGGTATATGAAGCATTCTACATGTTCTAGTGTTATGCCTTTCACCTTGATTTCTGTGATGTTATTGGGATTGGTCATTATTTTTGTTCTTGCAATATTTACAGACATGTTGTATTCTTCTTCTGCGGTTGCCTGTACATGGTCCACCAATTCCTGCAGTTCTTCCGAGATGTAGCAAGTAGTCACGATGTCTATTATATGATGCAAATGAAGTTTGCACAATGATACAGCTAATAATAGATGCCATGGTGTTAACAACTCAATTGATACACGTTAATTTGTTATTTTTAATTAAGTAAGTCATGACGTCATCGACTTCGTTATCTAGTATGGGCTGCGAGTTCATTTCTGAGTGTGTTTACCAAGTTTCATAGCTGCAAACTCCAGTCCCAATGTGTAATAGATGCTATTGCATTAGCAACTCAATAGATACACGTTAATTTGTTATTTTCTTAATAAATAAGTAATGACGTCATCAACTTCCGGTTACCTGGGATGGGTTGAAAGTTCATTTCTGAGTGTGCTTACTAAGTTTAATAGCTGTATCATTGTGAAAACTCCATTTGCATCATATAATAGGAGCTATGGTGTTAACAACACAATGGATACACGTTAATTAGTTAATTAAATAAGTCATGACGTCATCAAATTCCGGTTACTTGAAATGCATAGAGAGTTCTTTTCTGAGTGTGACTACCAGGTTTCATGGCTGTCATAGTTGCATCATTGTGCAAACTCCAGTTGCAGCATGTAATAGATGCTATTGTATTAGCAGCGCAATTGACACACATTAATTTGTTAATTTGCTCATTAAATAAGTAATGACGTCATCAACTTCCGGTTGCTTGATATTTGTAGGAAATTCAATTCTGAGTTAGACTGCCTAATTTTAAAGCTGTAGCTGTACCCGAACTTAAGTTATGGCATGTAATAGATGATGTGGTGTCAAAAATTCAATGGACCCGGGTTCGCTGACCCAAGGACGCCAAGCGCCACCAGTCCTTCACTTAAGGGGTCTGTGCTTTTTAAATGTAATTATCAAAAATTTTGCATAACCATCTTATAACAAGTATTATTGCTAACCACCATGCAAATTTGATCAAAATTGGTCGCAAATTTTCAACAGTTATTTAGTTTAATCTTTCGGCATATACATTGGCGGCCATCTTGGATTTTGGACTCTTGCACAGTTAGCTGCCAAATTTGGGAGGGACATAGGAGCTAAATCTTCTTCAAATAGTCCAAGGTATATGAATCAGCAATAAAAAAAAAGGTAGGAACAAAATGGTCACGGATCCTATTCAAATGACCCTACTATAGGTCACATGACTTTTAGCAAAGAATCCGATTCTAGTTGTAATGCTTATTTAAAGATTTATCACTTCCTGAGGTCTTAGAAATCAAGTCTTTGCATATAAATTTAGGAACCAGAGGGGAATCAATTTTGTAAAGAGGTGTAAAAATCTGTCAATTCCCAAGGCTTTTGAAAAGGTGTCACTTTAACTTGTTTTATTAGTGATTGTCCATGCGGACATTTTTCATTTAAATATTGCAGTAACTTGAAAATTGTGGACTTTTATCTGTTAGCAGTGTCATGTCATCTACCAAAGTCTGTGTGACCAATTGTCATATGACCAAAGGTCCTGCTACCAGAAATTTGTCAGTTGCTTATCATTAGAATTATTTTGGTGTAGAACATAAGAATTTTGAGACCATTAATCAAGCTTTTAAGATTTAATTGCACAGTGTAGGCAGCCTTGAGCCTATTTTAAGCCATTTCCATTGAGTTTTCTAGCAAATAAAATGGCAAATGAATGTTGAAAATGATGAGTTACGCGCCATCTTGGTTAATTTAGTGGCTGCTGATTTCGTATAAACAAGTGTTTGAGTTGTTTAAAACGTAAAAGTTCTTTCCAAAATCTGTCGGGCTAATAGGATGGCGCCAGGGTTTAATCTAGGCTGTTTCCGGGGATAATTGCTCTTTCCCTTCCCCGGAAATTTTAAGTTACCCCCCCTCCCGGAAATTTTGACAAACTACATCAACTAACAGCAGCCCCCTAGCTGACTTCCCCCCAGCTTTGTCAGTTTCCCCCCGGAGTCCAGAGTATAGATTAAACACTGGATGGCGCTGATCTCCATTTCTATATCCCTCAGTCAGGTGTGCAATACCACGGATACAGGGCTAGTATATCGCTTAGTGTGTTAGTGTGTTTGACTGAGCAGCATAACCAAGTGCTGCTACTCGTTTTGTCACTGCCCTATAGCAAATGAAGGCTGAGTCAACCTTTGGGCTCCTGTGGATATGTGAACCCATGACCTTCAGAGCTCAACGCCAATGTTGTTACCACTTCAGCTGTTTTCTCATTCCTGCGAGTTGTTCAATGTGCTAAATATTTTGACAGAAATATACTGGTTATGACCATCTTGTGATGGCATATGTAGGAGGCAATGATGTGCAGAATCAGAAAACACTTCCGTCTAAATCTCACTTGGGTTGTATGATGCCTTTCAAGTGGCAGTTTGACTGTTGGTCTCCCAGTCAGTCATTACCGGATTGATTGCTCATTTTCAGTAAGCCATTGCAGGCGAATCTTGTTCGCGAGCGTCATAATTTTTTCACCGTTATTTTGCTGTTAGCTTTATGCTAGTATAAAAGTGAAAATGGAGGAGATGCAACAGCACAACATGTCGTGGATTGAAGTCCAATTTCTTAAAAAAGCCGTCGACGTCCTGTGTCAATGTCGTCAGACTCTCATGTACACTTACGTCTTTGCCTTCTATTTGAAAAAGAACAATCAGTCGATCATATTTGAGGTTGGTCCGGGTCTCTTTTTCACTGAATCCTAGTGCTTTGCTCAGCATTTTGCAATAATAGGTTGAGGCCAGCTTGGAATTAAGTGCACTTTGTAGTCTTCTGTGTGCATTTATTAGTGAAAACTGCAGAATTTTGTGGCAATCTGTTGCAGTGCGACTGAGAAATGTGAATGAAGTTGTTCAGATTAATTGTGCTGACAATGTAAGTAAGTAAGTAAAATTTCGTGGATTTCTATAGTGCCTTGGAAAGCAGCACAACAGTAGCTGCTTATTCTTAGGCGCTCAGCCTTTCTTAAAATAGCTATGGGAAAGGTATATTATCAGCCAGCTTATGATTATTGTACAGTATTACAAGTATTGCAACGGTCTATTATTCAAGTAGTGACAGTTGAAGATTGTTTGTATTCTAGCATAAAGTCCTTTGGTTTGAATAGTCATATATATTGTAAGCATTTTATGGCTAATAAATTTTATTTTAAAAGGATGTTAATTTGAAACCAAAAAAATATTATTTTACCAGGCCTGCCAGATGAATTTTTAGCAGGAGGTGCATATCATTGGCCAGTTGGTTAACTGATGTTTTTGACTGTTCCTCCTTACGAATTTGACGCAAGGGGTGAACTGTAGCCATATATTTTGCCATCCAAGGGGTGCAGTGCACCCCCTAAGTTCTTCCAGGGGGTGCAGCTGCACCCTCAGTTCAGACGGGCCTGTATTTTACTGTTATCGTCTTAAACGGCTTGTGTTAAACTATAATTCATTTGCTGTTACTTGAACACTTTGAGTGCAATTTTTTGCTAATTTATTTTAAAGAATGTTCAGAATTTTATTCCTTTGTTGCCAATCAGGACAACCAAAAGGATTTGGAGAATGCAACTGAACAGCTGTCGGAGTATTTAGAGCGTGATATTACCTCCGAGATCCTTGTTGACATAAAACAGAAGGTTCAGGACAAGTACAGGTGTGATATGTCATGCCTATTCCATTGGACGGTTATTGCTGCATTCAGTGGTGGATTGATTTTTGTGTCTGAATTATGTTTTCAGAATTTCTTTTTGACTTTTTGTGCAAAAGACTTGTTTGTTAAATTCACCTTGTTAAGCACTCTCTTCTGAATTATCGAATATCTAGTAATGTAATGTAAGAAAGCATTTGTATAGCACCTCTTCTGAAGAAATCAAGAAAACTGTTGACAGTCTGAAATTTTAAGCCTCCATTATGGCATCCTGCAAATTTATTGTTTCAATGCAGGATCTTGATCTGTCCTTCCGTGGTGCATATGAACTTATCTAGTTTTTGTGATCTTTATTAGTGCCGTGATGATTAGTGCCACAACTTGCGTTGTATTTGCTTTTGATTTTGGGTTGTCATGACGCCTGATTTAATTGCATATTTTCTTGTGTTTTTAATCCGATTATTTCCGATTTTCTCTCTTTGCAGGTATTGTGAAAGCCGTCGGAAGGTTCTGCTTGACCACGTTCACGAAGGCTACGAGAAAGAAATCTGGGATTATCAGGAGGCGCTATAGAAGTCACTGTATTGAGTCAACATCACGCCAGTTCTTTCTATGTCAAAATATTTGCTTGTTCGGACCAAAAAAAAAACGGTTTCCCCTGTTGTTGATATCGCTCGATGCAGACCAGAGTAACGACGGCAGAGACGCCAGTCGTGAGCTGCTGGGAAATAGTTCCGTTTGCACACTATTATTGTTTGAGATTTCTTTCCGTGTGGCGGCCTAGGACACGACGTTTGAAGTGGAAGGCGAGTCATTTGAGAAGAAATCGACTTTCCACTGTGTGTATGTGTATGTATTTCTTGAGGCAGTTGGTGAAAAATAATTTGGAATGGCGGGTGTGCTACGCCGTTTTGTAGGCAAACTTTGCTGCTTTGTTTGAAGAAATGGCTGAAACCTTGCTTGCAAAGGGTCTTTCGTCTTTTGTAGTTAAATTCAAGCCGCAGATGTGCGGTGTATCTCAGATAAATACACCTGTAGCTGCTTTGCTTCCCTATTTACAACTAAATGTAAGGATTACATTTGTTGTGGAGTAATTATGGATGAAGCCTTAATATTCGCCATTGCTGAAGTTATCGTAATGAATTGTTTTGTGATATAAAATTACTTTCTGACAATGTTGTGTGCAGGTTTGTTAATCCTTTGGAATTTATAAAACCAAGTGTTTGCGGCAGTTGCAGTTAAAACATGCAGAATCGTAATGCAAAAACACATTTTGTACTTGGCTGTTTTACAAATGCTTATTAGTACTACTGGATCTGTTATACTGTACATCCTTTGCTGTTGGCTGAGACTAATGATTTCTGCATGAAAGCGTGGTCATTATACACTGCGTGCCCATGTACCGCTTCATGGTTCTGTTTTCGCAATTTTAAGGTAAAGTTTGTTGACATTAGTTGGTTCCAATGTCTTATTGTGGCCAGAGTTTTGCAGGCTCTCGCTTTTGAATAATTTCACAAGAAAATACTGGTTACTTGTTAACCTTTAGTGCTGGTGGGATTGCTTAGTGCTGTCAAGTGACATAGCTATTGGCAGATGAGACTGTATCCTTGATTTCAATTACCGGTAATTTGGTGGCATTTGGAGCCGATGCAATCGAGTAAAACTTGTGTGAACCTTCTTTGCGATATACAATACTGTACTCTGGCTTGTGCCTATTCTAATGTCATGTCTGTGGTGTAAATTGCAAATGTGCACAAATTGTGGGCAGATTTAGGTGAACAGGAAAATTATGTTACCAATTAGGCAATTTAACATTAGGATTTATATACTGTAACTTCACAGTATAGGATAGGACCCCACGGGTCTCCAAAGTATGGCCCGCGGACCTGATATGGCTCGCCAAGGCCTTTAATCCGGCCCGCTGCAAGAAATGAGGTACTTGTGAAAATCGATTATAGGGATCTCTTTTTTGCCATCTGTGTCATTGAGACATAGACTTTAACAATTATAACTTACTTCAGCTTTCAGCTGTCTTACTCTTTACCATATGGCATCAGTGGCATAACCAGGATTTCTGGAAGGGGGTTTGGTTTCGATCGTGACCAAACTTTGAAAAAAATTCTTGACAAGTGAAAAAAGCCTCATTTTTAGGAGCTGACAAGCAAAAGAGGTCACATTCCTGACACCTTTACATTCTTTTTCTATTGCACTTAGAAATTTTTCGGTCGGCAACCAGCCAAGGGGGCTTTTGACCCCTAAAATCTCATCCGTAAATGGAAAATGTATGGAAAAGCATGTAAAACTTTTTTCTTTGGCAGCCAAGGGGGTTTTAACCCCCAAAACCCCTCTTGGCTATGCCACTGAAATTGAATGGCATAGATAAACGCTGTCTCATGGACTCAGTCATCGCTGATTTTGTGATGGAAATCAAATCTGAGTTCTCAGACCTACACCTCAACATACATACTTCAGAGATGGCTTAGGGCTGTCCATTAATTACATAAATTTTTTGGCAATTTTTGACCTTCCCCTTGTCAACAACTGTCGAACTTTCGGCGATCCATAAAATTATGTCAAAAACTTTGACCTCCCCCCTACACGGGGCGGTACGTAACGACTCGGTGCCAGGTCCGGATTAAGGTCCGAGTGGGCCGGGGGCTGAGAAAAAAGGTCATCGCCTATACTGAAAATCTCTGACGAGCAAAAACAAGTTTATCTCCCTTCCAAATCGTGCTGACAAGCGAAAAGAAGGTTATATCGAAAGTCGGTGGTCCTATTTTTATGATGGGCGGGGGGCTGCAGACCCCTCAGCTCCGCCTTAATATGGCACTGCTCGGTGCCCGCTCAACTGGGCGACGGTTACGATCGAGTATAGGTTGGAGGGAAGGGGTGGGTGGGGGCGTTGTAGGGGGAGTAGAGGAGTGCACGGTAATGGCTACCGCGGTAATCCGCGGATTTACCGAGGTAGCGGGATCGAAATCTGTAATTTTGCCGAAATATTAATGGGGACGGAAAAGTTATGACGGTAGTACCGCGGTAGCGGGATCCAGACTGACGGTATTACCGCGGATGCGGTTTCAAAAATGCCGTAAATACCGCGGGAATGGGGACGATTAATCTCGCAATTCAATAATCATGCGTTCGGCCGATTTTAGCATAGTTACTAACCATATAGGCCTACGCCTTTCAGTTTCGAATTAAAAGACCATTAAATTGAACTGTTAGGCCAGGCAAGATTGGTTTTGAATCTTTTGATCACTCGACACCATTGTTAGTTCGCAGTTGGTAGAGACCATAAAGCCATTTAAGAACTTGAGGGTAATTGATAAACACACCAGGAGAATCATCAGAGCCGGTTTCAGCTTGTTGGGGAGCCTATAGATGTACAGGACAACAAAAGATAATATAATTTAGAGGTGTGGGGCGGATTGCAGAGCACTTTGCACAGCTTTGTAATTTGAACGGCCAGTGCCCACTGCCAATTGCCCAGTCTCTCCTGTGCTGTGCCCACCAACCACCATCACTATTTACCTTAGTGCCTCTGACTCAATCACCATCGATTCGGAGGTGGATTAAAAAACTCCACTTAGCTTAGGCCTACTATATAAATTAAACATTTTATAAAGTTACAGAAAAATGGACAAGAAAGAGAGCCAATTCATTTTTCAACGTGTTGCTCACTGCTGGCAGAATGGCATTGGTAGTAAAACCGGGAATGTCCGTTATCTTTTGGTTAGTTTCCGGTATACACGTTGAAAAATGAATTGGCTGACGCTATGGTTATGATGTGCACTAAAGATATCAGGTTAGTAATAGTGTCCCAGTTTCACATATGATTATTGTAGGCCTATAGTTTAGAAGAAACTTTTAAAAAACTTTTTGAAAAGCTACTTCTCGTGTTGGGTACTAACAGGGCGCGATTTGTAGGGGGAAGGGGATTCCTCCCCACTGCCCAACTGCATCCCCCTACTGCTGCATCTCCCCACAACTACATATCCCCCCACTGCTACATTTCCCCAACAACTACGCCCCCAAGCTCGACAAATCCCCTCCTCCCACTGCACCAGGTCATAAAATCGCACACTGGGTACTAATAAATGAATAGTTGATATAAAACACCGCGGACGGGGACGGGGACGGAGACCAAAATGCGGGGACGGGGACGGGGATGGGTTCCGAAATGCGGGGACGGGAATGGGGATGGGGACAGAGATTAGGGGATGGGGTGGGGATGGATTTTAAGTCAATGGGGACGGGGTGGGGATGGAGAAAAGCTTTGCGGGGACGGGAGGGGATGGGGACAACAGTCAGTCCCCGTGCACACCTCTAAGGGGGAGTGAGGGATAGGTGTGCGAGAAGGGAATAGGACTCATATATAGGAGGTAAGGGGAGGGAGGAGGATGGGTGTGTAAGAAGAGTAGAAATGTATGTAAGTTGTATTGTGTTATATAGAATAATAATAGGTCTATCAATAAAACGATACAGCGAAGCAGTTATCAAACATGATGGATCAGAAACCTTTTAGCAAACATCGCCCTGCCGTCGATCGCCTTTGAACCCAACATTTGCCACCCTCTCCCCCTTAGAAACTTAGAAAGCAACTGAAGAGTTTACCGATTAATATCTATATGTACATTTTCTCGCTCGTCTGCCAGAAACATACTCAGGTTACATTTGCCACTCCCTCCCCCACCACCCTCCCCTTTATAAAGTGGGCAACGACCGTTGACCTGCAGGAGCCAACTTCAAAGATCCGCCAACCTCCTCCCCGCCCCAGTGCCTTGCGCCTTGCAGTAGCTCTACTTTGAACTCTACATCTCCAAACATTTCCCAGCACCTTAAAGGCTTAAACTTTATAGACTTTATCGCCGAGTTGTTCGTCGCCCAGTTGATCTGGCGCCCAGTTGTTCGTCGACGTCGCCGAGTCGTTCTGTCCCGTACACGGGGTCACCCATTAATTATGTCAAAAAATTTTAGGCAAATTTTATCCCACCCCCTCTGTCAACAGCTGTCAAACTTTCAGTGACCCACTTATGAACTCGTGTCAAAAACTTTGAACCGCCTCCCCTACAAGTTAAAGATATTTTATATTATTGGCTTTTATGCTGAAATATAATTGGGCCTATGCATGGAAATTAAATTTTTGATTTATTAAATTTATCGTAAAAATGAATTTGACTGTTGACATCAATTTATCTTGGACACCTCACCATTTTGTTGACATAATTAATGGACAGGCCCTTATCTGTGGGCTAGTCCTGTCTTAAGTTTTTGATCTTCGACGTGAGATTGAAATAGGCCTATTTTTAAATGACAGAAACCGTTCACTGGAATTGCTTAGAGTGAATGGTTTTATAAATTTGCATTTTCGGCAGATCTATTCATGCATGTTAATTATTAGTTTAAAGCATTCCTTCAGAAATTGACAATATTTTGAAAATCAGTTATGAAGAGGCTCCTTAGTCACTTTTCACGTTATGACTATCAGGCCCATAGACAAGAAGCTGTAACTCCCTTTCCATGCTTTTTTTGCTTCCGTGTGCTCAGTTTATTCATTTTAAAACGTTTTTTCTCGTGATTTCATTTCTGCTTTTGGAGCTACAGCTGTACATGTTTGTATGAAAAGACATTTTCTATGATCTTGTCTTCAACCATCCTCGCTACGAGTGTAGACCGCATCATGATTCATGAATGAGATTTCTCCATTGCTTTCTGTTGTCTGTCGTTCGGATCGCCATTTCCATTCTTTCCAGTCCATTGCATGATGTTATCAGTCCATATAGTTCTGGCCTTCTGGCAGAGGCGGATTTACCACGGTACCAGGTGGTGCATCGGTACCGGGCCTTTCAAAATACAAATTTAGGGCCTCCTTTTCTAATAATAATTTTTAAAGTCTTTTAATTATTAGTTTCTTCAAAGTAATTTATTTTCGGAGATATACAGGAATGTTGTATCGTTAGACATTAGTAGTGTTTGGACATGGATTAGTAATAATTTAGTATTGAAATGCAATTTAATGCATGCTCCATGAGTCTATCCCAATCAACACAGTTTATTGGCCCTATCATATGGCCAATGAATTTTTTTTTGAGGGGCCAATGTCAATAATTGCTATTTTTCTGCAGTGGGCCCTCAAAGATTTTGCAAATTGGTCCTATAAAGGCCCTACATGTCATCCTCAAAGGCCCTCAGTTCATATCTGCAGTGGGCCCTCATAGATTTTGCAAATTGGCCCTATAAAGGCCCTGCATGTCGGGCCCTCAAAGGGCCCTCAGTTCATATCTGCAGTGGGCCCTCATAGATTTTGCAAATTGGTCCTATAAAGGCCCTACATGCCCGGCCATCAAAGGGCCCTCAGTTCGTATCTGTATCCGGCCTTCAATGGGCCAGCATATTATACTGCACCATCCTACCATATATAAACTCTCACACCCTTTACTTCTAAAGTCTAAAACATAACATATTAATTTTTTTAAATCGATGACAAACATAGTCAGCATACAACTTACAAAGCAAGATCGATGATCAATTGTGATAGTGTTTATTCTAGACCTTCTCTGGGAGAGGGATTCCCCCCAAAAGTTTTATAATTTCCCCCAAAAGTGTGAGGATGGGGGCTTTTTTGGAGAGGGCAAAATGTAAGGATGATGACAATTTATTTGGTTGTCAGGGCATTTGAGAAGGGTAAATGAGAACTTGAGAAGGGTAAAGGATATTAGGAAGGATGGATGATCTTCTGTTTTGCTTGTCAAGGTTTTTGGAGACTCAGACCTTCCCCAAACATTTCTAAATCCCCAATATCAAGATGGCTAGAATAAACACTGATTGTGATACTTGTATCAACATAATTGCTGTGACAATTTTTGAACAAAAATAATGCTAACGGCACTTTCACGTAAGTGGTACAACATTTTAACAGCCAATATCAATTATTGATCAGATTTGACAACAAAAATATATGAAAATTATTGATCGCCATCTACAGCTTCAACTGATTTACTAGTATAGATGTTATAAAAAATACAAGCCAAAAACGACAATGAAACCTCTTAAACAGATATTAAGTTTGCTTACTAATTGGTTACAGCCATGGGCACCCGCAGAATTTTCACCAGGAGGAGCAAAACACAATGATCACGGTTATGCAACATAAATTTTTCTTCCAGGAGGGGCAAAAACATTTTAACACAATGGTCACAGTTAGTATTTTATCAAGGTTTTCAAATTTTAGAGTGAAATATTGGTATTTGCATTTTCCAGGAGGGCAAGTGTCATCTCTTGCCCCAATGTGCGGGCGTGCATGGGGTCAGCTGCAGACTGCACAGTACAAAAGGCTACAATGTCTGCCAAAAAGCAATGAAAACTAGTCAAATTGAAAGTCCAAAAGAACAACTAATTTTAATAAAATGACCAGTTCTAAACAATTTCTTCACTATATCGTGTAATAAATAAATATGTGACGTTGTTTTAACAGAAGCTGTAGTTATCAGATTCGACACTGTTGTCAGACTCCTGGTCTGAGGGAAGATGTTCAAAACGTCTTTTATCAGATGACTGCTTTGCAGCAGCAGTCAGAAAACGCTTCCGACCACCATCTCTGCCCCGAGCCTGTCTCAGCCAGACCTTAATTTTATCTTCAGCCAGCCTGTTGACGGTATCTCTCGTTTGTTCGTTAATTCGCACAGCATCTGCAACTTAGACAACAGTATTGAGACATCAAATACTGTTGATTTGAAATACAAATAATTTTTCTCTCAATAATACCTCATGTAATATTCACCCTAAAGTTGCATTCTAGATGATGTATACCTATGGTAAAACCTGCTAATCTGCTCTGAGTTTCTCTAAGAAGATGCATCTGCATTAGCTCATACCAGCCACAGCTGCTAACGATTGGTATCTCAAGCAAGTTGGTCAATGTATTTACAAGTCACTAGAAGCCTGCACTATTGCAGCAACACTATCCATGGTCCCAACAGTAACTGAAGGAGCTGCACAGTATAAGCAATTACAACAAAAGACATAACACCTAAATATTGGCACTGGTCAATTTAATATGAAGCCTGACATCAGCATATACTTGGGTGAGCAGTAATAATACATGCTTTATTATTATTATTATTATTATTATTATTATTACTACTACTACTATTACTATTACTATTACTATTATTATTATTAACGTATTGATCAAGAGTTTGGTGTAATTGGACTTCTAGCTTGCTGCTCTGGAATCAATATGGTGCATAGTCTGTTAGTTTAACCAACTTCCTACACATAACTGCAAATCACTTTGTATTGTTTTAAGCCCATTACAGTCAGTGTCAATAAATAGAGTTTGTCTGTAACAGCCGTTTTGAAGATGTATTGTGAAAAAATGCAATCTATTGCAATGACTCAAACTCTTATCAAATATATACAAACACAACCACTGTGACCTGAAATCTGCAAACAAAATAAAGAGTGCATATACCACATATGGAAGGTGACAATCCCAGTGCTTGGAAGTTGTGCTTTCCCCTGTGTCCAGCCCAGTTGAATTGGCAGGACAATTCGTTCATCATAATCGCCTTCATCATACCATTAACTGTATCGGTGATAGTTGTCGCTTCAAACGTGGACAAGTATCTTGCCTAAACAGTTCCAGTTAAACCTTCATAAAGTACGTCGTATTTTACTAGGTAGGCTACATGTAATGTACACACACATCCAATACATGATAGCATTGGCTAAATTATAAATGTTGGGCCCTACTGGCATGTTCAACGTTCTCGGCAGAGTACATCTTGCTGTAGGCTAATTTGAGACATAAGCCGAATTTTGCATATTTAAATGGCTCAAATAGGGTAACAGAAGGCCCATTAAGAGATAAACATCTGAATATTTATTCAGAAATAAACATCAGAGATGAAATGTGGAGGCACACTCAACCTGGATCTTACTGTACCATTTAATAAAATTAACATCATCTAACCAAGCCTTGTCCAGCTTGCTCATTCTGCTTGACAAAAGATGCTGCATCCTTCAAATCTTTGACTGCATCAGCTGGCAGTTTCATTCCTTCAGGCATAGTGGGAACATCCAAGCTGCTGTCTCTTGTTCCACCTCTGTTGACAAGTATAGTGACACTCCGCAACAATATCTCAATTTTGGAATCAATTCGATTTAATTTTGCAAAAATCATGCGGTACTCTTCAAAGGTAACAAATGCTGGAACAACACAGCCACAACAGTACTGGACAGCATGTTGATTTAATATAATAATATATATATAATATAATAATAATATAACAGGGTGGGAAGTTAGCAGAGTGGTAACAACGCTGGACGATGGAGCTGGAGGTCGCGGGTTCGAGTCCCATAGGAGCCTAAAGGTCGACTCAGCCTTTTTTCGCGGTGGTAAAATGAGGAGCAGTGGTAAAAATCTCTGCGATAAGTCAAAGAGGTACGCTATGCGATACACTAGCTCCGTATCTGTGGCATTGCACGCCTGGCTGAGGGCTATAGAAACGGAGATCAGCGCCGCCTTATGAGCCTGTGAGGCTCGGGAAAGGACTTTTGAATAATATAACAAGGTTTAAAGTGGTTCAATAGGGACTGCCCTGTGTGAGAACCACTGTTGTTCCCGTCCAATCTAATATCCTAAACTACTGAGGTTTATTTTGAACTCATTCACAGTTGTAGCCGTTACTATATCCTCTCATCCAGTTCATTCCATCTGTCCACCACTCTTGCACAAAAAAGTTCTGTTTGTGTTTCTTGTTCTCTATATAAGTGAGTCTCTATATGAGTCTCTATATAAGAAAGAATAGTAAAATGTTTTTAAAATTACCGTTAACAAACTGGAGAACAAGCTAATTGTGTCTATTCAAGCAATTCCTTATATTTGCATAACGCATCTGTTGGACCAGCTGACATTCAATGCTGTTATACTACAGGCCAACATTTTTAATTTTGAACCCATTGCACAATATTTTGCACCAACTGGCTGTACATAAGCATGTCATATTCTTATGCAAGTCCACACATATCAGCAACACATTGACACGACTTTCCGATACTAGATGCTTACACTTTTATACACAACAGTGAATAGAGAAACCAGAGAATTACAGGTGTAACAGTAAGCAATGGGTTCTAATCGCCAGTTTCCGCCCACCCTCCACAATTATAATTATAGATCACGTACGTGCTACATATACCATCACATGGCGGCGCAACAGCGCATGACAATGTTTTAAAAGCCAAGTCAAGTTTCAAAGGGAAGCCTCAAATTGCAAAGTTCACCACTCGCACATTAAGTGCAGACAATTGAACTACAAGATTTGTTTTAAAAATGAACTTGTTACAAAAATAAATTCAACTCACTTCACAGCGTTTAACGAGAGCAGCAGATCGCGGCCATATATCAGTCCCGCAGTAACATTTATTTGAATTACAAAAACTTCTAAAAGTTATGATTAAGTGTTATTCAAAACAATGATGCACTAATTTAATTTATAATTAATATAAGTATAATTAATTATAACTTTATGAGAATATTATTTGTTATTTGTTGATTTACACTTGATTAAGCAGCTAAAATAGTGCACCGGAACTATATTGCGTATTACTACGCCGGTAAGCATTAAGCGTCGACTGGCCGCGTCTGGGCCAGCTTCATTGGCCCACTGTGGGCATAAATCTGTTGGCGGGTCTTCGGCCAATATCGCCATGTGGCCCGCACTTACACGCGTCGGCCCTGCAATGGCCCAACGTTTGGTGTTTATTGGGATGTTAAGAAAGCCTATATCTCATATACTCCGGTTTAGCTTACCTCAATTAATGGTATGGCTCATAATGGCTGGACTCTGACCGAGTGACCGGCGGCGGTTGCATCGGGCCACCGGCGGTCGTAGACGCCCGACCTCTTGCATCGTTATGCAAATTAGGGGTACTGCATGACTCAACCTGAGTGCCTGTACAGTGTGTCTCGACGGTCAATTCTTACCACGGTACCACCGGTCAAGAAGGGCGGGAAATGGGAGGAGTATGTGTATTTGTATGCCTCCGCACCTTTGGAATGGCAATGCATAGTTGCATACAGACTAAGTTGTCTAACGCCATCACTCATTTGTCTTACCGTAAAATGCGTAACGCCGTGACGGTGACCTTTTTGGCAAACGATAACAAATCTTAGTTATACTTAGTGATTTTTTTCTAGAAAAAAGGTACCGGAACTCATCTTCGTGTAAGAGGAAATTCATAAGAAATAAGTTCAAATAACACTTAAATAAATTAAATTAATTTATACGCCATAACACGTGGATTATAGCGCATTAATATCTAAAAGATCATAGGCTATCATCCTTAGCCATACTGAACATTGAAAATGAACTCGTGAAGACAATCGACTTTGCACAGCTAGTGGAGGCCTTTGCTACAAGAAAAAGTCGTCGGCGACATGTTGAGACAATTTAGACTAATTAACAGTTACGGTGAGTTACCAGTAAACTACTAATATGATAAACAGACGACAAGTCGACCGTGCCCCAGTTCTTGTACACTGACTGCACGACTGCAAATTCAATGCAAGTTTATTTGAGTTGAAGTTAATGGCATTTAATTGTTTCATTTTTCAATGACGTTTGTTGTATTTTTACTTCTTTAAGCAGTGTTTATTCTAGCCACCTTGACATTGGGGGGATTTTTAAATGTTTGGAAGGACAAGGTTTGACATCTCAAAAGTCTTGACGCGCAAAAACAAAAACGGTCATCTGCCCGTTTTCCCTTCTTACACGCTCTGTGACAAGCTTCCTTATTTTTCCCCTCTCCAAAAAATAAAAAATCCCCCGTCGCCACTTTTTTGGGGGGATAAAAATGTCAATCTCCCCAAGCAACATATTAAAAAAACTGTTTTTTGGGGGGATTTTTTCCATTTTGGGAGAATCCCCCCAAAAGGACCTAGAATAAACACTGTCTTTAAGTGACCACGATGGCGCCGGGGGGCCTCCATGGAAATATTTGCACCGGGCCTCCAAAATGTAAATCCGCCTCTGCCTTCTGGGTTTGCCTTTTTTATTTTTCCATCAGTTGTGCCTTGTATCATTTCTTTTTCCAAACAGGTACCGGTCTTCCTCATGATGTGGCCAAAATACAACTTTCTTCATCTGGTAGACTCCAAAAATTCTCTTGTGACGCCTCCCTTCTCTAATACCCATTCATTAGTTCTTTTTTGTCATGATATACTGTATTCAGAATCTGTCTTAATCCTTTCATCTCAAACGCCTTGTTATTCATAGTCAAGGTCTCACATCCGTATTTTGCCACCGGCCAAACTAGAGTTTTCCATAGTTTGATCTTTGTTGTTATCGATATGTCGTGGCTTTTCCATAAATTTTGTAATGCTTTGTTGATAAAGTACAGTGTATTCTGCAGTCTGAATTTCTACGAGGTACGTTAAATCCTGCTACAGATCAGCATTATTTGATGAACACTTACTTATTATTGGGACTACAGTACATACTATACATGTACTTTGAACCAGTTTCATTTATCTCACAGTAGTCAAAAACCAATTCGATTGCAACTGACATTCTGCAGTCTGAAACATAATTCAGCAATACATAAGTGGTTTTTTTGCAAGTTATTCATTCACTATATAATTGCAGTGCCTGCAATCAGACACCCATAAACCCCACATATTTATAGACACTAAAGAAAACAACTTCCAAGCATTTAATTCTACTAAGGTGTAACTGCTTCCATACTACAGTAACAAGTCAAACACTGATTCATCATGAACAGATAGAAATGGTTGCAATACCAAAAAATGTTCTCATATAAATATTAAAAATTGCAAAACAGTAGTATACTACAAAAGAGGCCGATTATGCTCACTAAATCTGATAAGAAACATAAAGGCTGATTATGCTCACTAATCTGAGAAGTAATAATAATCTGAAACAAATTATATTGGGACACTTAAGAAATCGAGATAATCAGCGGAATGTCTGATCATCTTTGGCGACTCATTTCTGGAACGCAGGAAACCCATCTCATGCAACTTCTGCTTCGCCTTCCTCCTCTTCAAACTCACCCTCTTCCTCTGCGGTGGCATCCTGGTATTGTTGATATTCTGACACAAGATCATTCATGTTCGACTCGGCCTCGGTGAACTCCATCTCGTCCATGCCTTCTCCGGTGTACCAGTGAAGGAAAGCCTTGCGGCGGAACATGGCAGTGAACTGCTCCGAGATGCGCTTGAACAGCTCCTGGATGGCTGTGCTGTTTCCGATGAACGTGGCCGACATCTTCAGTCCACGTGGTGGAATGTCACAGACGGCAGTCTTCACGTTGTTTGGGATCCATTCAACAAAGTAGCTGCTGTTCTTATTCTGGACGTTCAGCATCTGTTCGTCCACCTCCTTCATCGACATCCGGCCGCGGAAGATGGCAGCCACCGTAAGGTATCGGCCATGACGAGGGTCGCAGGCAGCCATCATGTTCTTGGAATCGAACATCTGCTGGGTCAACTCAGGAACAGTCAGGGCACGGTACTGCTGGCTACCACGGGACGTCAGAGGCGCAAAACCTGGCATGAAGAAGTGCAAACGGGGGAATGGAACCATGTTGACGGCCAGTTTTCGAAGGTCTGCGTTCAACTGACCGGGGAATCTGAGACAGGTGGTGACGCCAGACATTGTGGCAGATACGAGATGGTTGAGATCACCATAGGTGGGAGTGGTCAGTTTAAGCGTGCGGAAGCAAATGTCATACAGTGCTTCGTTGTCAATGCAGTACGTCTCATCCGTGTTTTCAACCAACTGGTGTACGGAAAGTGTGGCATTGTATGGCTCAACAACTGTGTCGGATACCTAAGTTCAGCAAATCATTCAATGTTTCATTAATTTACGAAGATTCCAAGTTCTAAAATCAAATATACAGTGGGATTATAGGCAAACTATTTTCAAACTACTTTCATAAAAGCAATACATAGAAGCAATACCACTGAAAAGTTATTTTAAATTCTAGTAATTCAGGAGCAGCCCACGAAAAAGGCAGCTTTTATTCTTCAGGCACATAATGAGGAAGGAAGGTCTGGAACATTTGGCAACAACTGGAAAAGTGGATGGAAAAAGAGCTAGAGGAAAGCAGAGAAACACCTAAGTAGACTACCTACAAGAAGGAATTGAGGGAGTAAAGAATAACATCGAATTAATAAGAGGATGTCAAGATCGAACAAAGTGGAAATCCATGGTCACTAACATAGAAATATACAGCACCTAAAGAAGAAAGAATTCAGGAGCAGTATTCTTCGACTGCAGCTGTTAAATAACCAAATGAATTCTGTTGAATAACAATGTTTGTGCTCTTTGCTTGGCACTGGGAACACTTGTTTACCTTTGGTGATGGCACAACCGAGAAAGTGTTCATGATCCTGTCTGGGTATTCTTCGCGAATCTTGCTGATGAGCAGCGTGCCCATTCCAGAACCGGTTCCACCTCCGAGGGAGTGAGTCAGCTGGAACCCCTGCAGACAGTCGCAGCTTTCTGCCTCCTTTCTCACAACGTCGAGCACGGAGTCGACCAATTCGGCCCCTTCTGTGTAGTGACCTTTGGCCCAGTTGTTGCCTGCACCGCTCTGGCCAAAAACGAAATTATCCGGTCGAAAGATCTGACCAAATGGACCGGAACGAACAGAGTCCATCGTTCCCGGCTCAAGATCGACAAGAATTGCACGAGGAACATACTTTCCACCTTAAAAATTTAAATAATACGCTATACAATAGCTCATAACTAGGATAAATTCAAATTAGAAAAAAACTCAGTTGTACTGTGCGTAAGATATGAGTTCCCAAAATACAACAAAACATGATCCAACATGCATACTGACAGCAACATATAACTAGCTAAATATTTTATTGCAACATGTTTAACTATCAGTAAACATCCAAATCAAAGAAAATTGCACACCATTTTCAGAGCATTCAAATCTTAAATTTTCTGCAGTCTGTGTTTTCATCTTTTACTTTGAATAAGGCACGTAATATTTAATTCCTTCCGTAACAATCAGGACAAAACAAAGCATAGAAGTCATTAATTATTCACCCGTTGCTTCGTTGTAGTAAACATTGATTCTCTCTAGCTGCAGGTCAGAGTCTCCGTGGTAAGTACCTGTTGGGTCAATTCCATGCTCATCAGAAATTACCTCCCAGAACTAAAATATATGAATCAGAAAAAAAGGCAATTACCTTACAAAAGTCCATTAAAAATATTGGGGACAAACAAAAGCCCTTTCATTTGATATATGGGCCTACACTGTCGATCTAAAACATTTTTGGGGCACTGCTGAGGGGTAAAATCTGTGAAAACAACTTGTCTGCCAAAGAGTTAAAATTTCAGTTTTTATTGTTTAAGATAGTTTAAATAAAACAGGCAACACATTTTCAAAATCAAGACAATTCCCTTTATATCCCTTAATAAAATACAACAAAAGTATCATCGGCAGCCTTTGAGTCCTTTGACAACATTGTAAGTGCTATTTAAAGCAAATTAAAGACAGCAGTTCTAGTAACTCTAACATAGCATCTCTGCAGTCTGCAACACTCAAAATTAAAATAAAACTGCTAAAGCACTGATATAATTACAATATTGTTTAATAGTAATACAAAGGCTATGCATACATGTACGATTAAACAATACTGTAATTATGCATAGCCTTTGTATTGCTATAATATAGCTTACGTATGGCTGCTCAAAATTTAAACGCTCTCTATTCAAAGGTCTATTCTATTTGCCCATCCCACCCCACCCCACCTGTTCCATGTCCTTGGCCTAAACGGTTTTTCGAATCGTTCCCGCCCAGAGATGCCGTTCACACAGCACACTCGCCCATTGGCGCCGAAAAGAACAAGGTCGCCTCTCCTCGCCAAACAAACGGGCGGCTTCGCTCACGCAGACGGGACTCGCGAGCAAAACGGATGCGCCTAGTCACGTGACGTCTAGCCAGCCTCACCATGCATCTCATTATGCTAATGATGGAATAAATGCCGACGAATCCAAAAATCTCTCGCTAACTTTTCACTGTTTTAAGCCGCTCTGTAATTAAACAATCTAACCATCGAACGTCAACATCTGTGCGTGTGTTAGAGCACATAAATTAAGACTATAGAGACAAATTGAAAAAATGGACACTTTTTAAAAAATCATGTCACTGACTTCAATAAAAGTTTCCTTCGACCAACTAACCTTAGCGCCAATCTGATTCCCGCACTGTCCGGCCTGGATGTGGACGATCTCTCTCATTTTCGCAGTGATATTTTTTTTGGCAAATATTTCAGTATTTCAAAAACTTGACTACACTCTTTCCACTTTCGTCAAAGCTCGCACTTGCACAAAGGCTTGCCGCCGGTCGGTTGCTGCTTTTATGACTGACGGACGAAGCACTCGCTGTACGACCATATGTATACATTCGCCTTTAGTTCTCTTTTTAGGCAACTTCAAAGCTAAGATTTCACAACGATTTACACGCTCGATCGTCTGTAGATATTCGAGTGCCAAAATGCATCATTAGTGAAGATGTCGTCTGCCAGATTTGATCGTTTTACTTTGGGGACTCTTTTATTAAAAGTGCGCAGTGATTCAAAGGCAAAGTGTCTGAGTCATGGTTTAGTCAGGCGCGCTGGACGAGGAGCGCAGCGGGCGGCTGATGGCGCATTGATTTTCTGAGCGGCGCAGCAGATGCTCAAGCGCTGACGGAGTGACGGTGTAGTCTTCCTGAATAAGTGCAAGCCTGGTGCGCTGTGTGTGGATAGAATAACCCCGAGAGGCTTAAGTCTACCGGCAGAGAGAGACAGAGAGAGACAGAGAGAGAGACAGAGAGAGAGACAGAGAGACATAGAGAGAGACAGAGAGAGAGAGAGAGAGAGAGAGAGACAGAGACAGACAGACAGAGACAGACAGACAGAGACAGACAGACAGAGAGAGACAGACAGACAGAGAGAGACACAGACACAGAGCAGACGGCAGGAGTACGTGCCGAGCGCAAGACCAGCGCTTGCACGCACGTAGAAACAGACAGAGACAGACATATAATGCTGTAGAGATGCTTAATTAATATAAGCCAGGACATCGGATGATCGAGCATATACAATGCATATACACAATCGAAATTAAATAAGTAGTAAGTATAACAATCGATTGATACCTATGAGTATTACAACTAGTACTGTATCGGTGCACAATGGTGTTAATCGATAATAGCATCCCGTGTACGACAGAATAGACTAGAAATGCATGTGCAGCTAAGATGTCAAGACTTGCAGTCTTGCATACATGTACATTAGACCCTACATGCGGAACAGTATTAAAGTGAACGCAAATGTACAGTATGTTAAAAATTTTGCTTCTGCGCGTGTCCATGCGATGGTAAAGTTTGGATAATGGACAATTTGATGTCATCTGCCCTCCCCGTGAGACTGTCCGTAAATGACGTCACGCACTTAGAGGGGAAGGAGTTCAAACATTTGTGACGACGGGGAAGGGGTTCTAGAAATGTGACGTCACATAATACTAGATATTGTTAATAATATAGCAGGTCCGTTGGGAGTGGTGGTGCAGGGGGTGCAGCTGCACTCCCTGGAAAAATCAGGGGTTGAGCGCACCCCCTGGAAGATAAGAAGATACGGCTGTTTTTTTGCCTGTGAGGATATTTAAATAGAAGAGAGATGATGGCCTTTTTGGCTCGACAGTACTTTTAAGAGACGAACTTTTTGCTCCCATGTCACAACTTTTATCTTGAGAAAATCTGCACCCGCTGCTGAAAATTCGTTCGGACTGCCTGTACCGCAGTGCTATCTATGTTACCGCAAAGTTGAACGCATTTGACACTTATAATTCATTTTTACAAAAGAATTTGAGAAGTTTCTGAATATCGCTTCAACTATAATAATTATAATGAGTATTTTCAAACGAATTCATTGCAATACCCCTCTTCGTGCATTCAAGAAATAAGTGAGTTGAAACATTAATTTTGCATTAGAAAGAATGGGGGTGGTTAACGCATTGTGACGTAAGTTTTTAGTGGTCTGACTTTTTGTGACGACTTGTGCAGGGTTTAATCAGGGCCGTTTCCGGGGGAAATTGCCCTTTCCCGGAAATTTCAAATTTCCCCCCGGAAATTTTGGCGTACTACATCAACTAGCACCAGCCCCCTAGCTGGCTTTCCCCCGGCTTTTTCAGTTTTCCCGGCTTTGTCAGTTTCTCCCCGGAGTCCAGGAGTCTAGATTAAACACTGGTCTTGTGACGAGGGGGTCAAAAAACTGCCAAAATCGCGTGACGCCGTTTATGGACGGCCCCTGTGGAGCTTGGTTCTTCTCTACCTAAAAGGCTTAGTCTCTGTTTAAAGCGAACGGATTAGTAAGCTCAGTCATGCTTGTAGTGTGTGCCTGGGTTTCATTGTTTCAAATCCTTCAAATGAACATTTGAACTTTTTTATAATTTTACAGCAATTAATATTAGGGATTATTAAGCAGTTAGACGATCGGCCTTATAGGAGTATCCAGAACAATCTCTATGGTCACTGATCTATGCCCACCAGCAAGAAATCTGCTTCTGCCATTGGCGTCTATTAATAGACAGCAATGGTTTCTATGGTTTCTGCCCACCAGTGGGCGGAGCAACCGGACCTTGTTGGTAAACACTGGTATACCCCTATTCTTCTTAACCCAATTTTCTTCTGCCATGTTTTGCACTTGTAGCTGCAGAGACAGAAGACAAAGCAAGTAAGAATTAAGAAACGTACAAGAGGAGGACAATAGTGCAAAGAATGAGCGTAGAACTATACAGCACGACTATAATGGGAATGAATGGATGGGTGAAACATAGTGGTTCTCACCAAGGGCAGACCTTACTGAACCACTCTAAACCTTGTCGTTATCATTATAATTATTGCTATCATCATCGTCGTCGTCATCATCATCATCATCGCCATCAGCTTCATTATTATTATTATTATTATTATTATTATTATTATTATTATTATTATTATTATTATTATTATTATTACAATTTATGTAGCGCAATAGTATGGCGAAGGCTAAAGTCAAGAGCGCTTTACAGGGGATACGCCAATAAGAGAATCTAAGTAAATGCGTCTTGAGTTTCGTTACGAACAAATCGGGAAGGTCGTCATTGTCACATTCTCATGCAGAGAGTTCCAGAGCAAAAGATTCCCCTCGAGACAATTCTGTCCCCGAATTTATCTGTCTTAGACGGAGGGCGAACGATCGACGAGCTGAACGCGACGGCTGGATCCAGGGCTATTTCTAGGATTATCAATTGGGGGGTGTTGATATATTCTGGGGGCCCTCCCTCCCTCCCCTTATGGCGAGCGATAGCATCTTAGCTGCATCATAATTACGAGGTGTTGCTCTCAGATTGGCGGCGACGTGGTGTAAAATATCTCTGGCTGGATCGGAGCTGCGATCGAGCGTCTGTCGGACGGCATAGGTCTGCACTCAATTCCTGATACTGTATTTACACTCAGGGCCAGGGCCAATCAGAGGGGGCAGCAGGGCCATTTGGCCCGAGCTTCCAATTCTTGGGGCCTCTTTTTAAAAGTTAATGTCTAACCGAGGAGTTTGAGGCGCCCGTCAACATGGCACAAGACAGGGTTTGTGTTTTAGCTGCTTCCTTAAAAGATTGACTAGCAAAAAAAGGTCGTCGCCAACAACTAGGGCCTGTGAATATGGTTGTCATATCCCTGCATCCAAAAATACTGGACGCCCGTGTAGGTGACAAAAAATGCAAATCTAACCAGCTGGATGGACCAGGGACAAAATTTGCGGTATATATTTTGTCAGGGCTAATAAATTGTAACTTAGTGATTTTACAAGTTCATTCCAAACTTCAAACCCGTTTTCTCAAAATGTAGGCCTACTTATTTGGATAGGTCACCGTCACTCTGGTCCTCAGCGCTTCAAATAACATATATTGCAAATAAAACAATGAAATTTTAAATATATGTAAACTGTACCATCTACAATAAAGAAATAAAAGAAACTGTTACATGACTTTGTATTTATTTACTGGACTCGGCTGCTTTTATTAATATCTTGCTTTTTAAATTGTATAAAATAATATTTTAAAACTGACTAATTCTCTTCCATGTTGTCAATAGATCAAGTGAGCCAATAACATTTGAGCCAGTACAGGTCCTTGGAAGTATACATTGCAACTGACAATAACGGTACTTTTTGAAAATTAGTCTTATTTCGCAATAACGCAAGGAAAGCGTAATCCGACCATTTTGCTCTGAAACTCCGCTAACAATAGAGAATCTCTTTTCGGAAGGCCTCTATACCTAGCGGTTAAGCGACTTTTGCCATACTCATAGGATTTTTCAGACGCGTAAAAAAGGTATGTTTATGGTAAAATTTTAAAAAGATAATTTTTAAGAAATTTCAATATCTATTTCTCTCCTTTTGTCCTGTTTGGCAAAATGTGAATAATTTGGCCTATATTTTCATTCGAATTGAGTAAGAGCTTTTGTCTTGCCATTTATTCAAAACATAGAAGATTATTTTCAACTAAAGTTCGCAAGATGGCGTAATGCAGTTTCTGATATTACATGCTATTACTAGGGTTGCGGCACTTTACGAAACCGCTGAAGTGCAGAGTTTATTCTAGACCTTCTCTGGGGGGACCCCCAAGTTTGAAATCCCCCAATTTTGACATTTTGGCAAGTAGTATGACCTCCTCAATATCTGTTCCTCCCAAAGATGTTAAACTCCCCCCAATGTCTCATCATCATCAGTGTTTCTGTCTCTCGACAGGTCCAGGTATCCAGTTATTCCACTCCGATCGATTGCTTGCTTCTTCTTTGAGTTCCTGATATCCTTTATTCATCATCCACTCCAACATCATCTTTCTCGGTCTACCTCTCACTCTCTTTCCCTCTATTTTTCCTTCGATTATTGTTCTTAGTAAAGAGTCATGCCGGAGGACATGTCCCATCCAATTTCTCTGCCTTTTCCGGATTGTATCTATCAGGCTTCTTTCTTCTTCTATCTCCTTCATGACTTCCTCGTTTGTCTTATGCTCTGTGTATTTTACTTTTAGCATTTTCCTCCAAATCCACATTTCAAAAGCCTCTAATCGTTTTATATCTTCCTTTCTCATTGTCCACGTCTCCGCCCCATACAACGCCACACTCCATATCAATGTTTTTACCAATCTCTTTTTTAGGTTTAGTTTTAGTTTACTTTGCATCAGCTCCTTTCTCTTGTAAAAAGCTTCTTTTGCTATTGCTATACGTCTTCTTATCTCTTTATTGCATCTGGCATCGGTTGTTATCAGACTTCCTAGATAGCTAAATTCCTTCACTTGCTCTATGATCTGTCCATAAACCTTTATTTCCACTCTCATTCCTTCTTTTTTACTTATTACCATAACTTTAGTCTTTTTTGTAGTAAAGTGTCTAATGTCTAGGTGGCTAGAAAAAACACTGGCCAAAGTGGGCCGCGGTTCCAAAATGTTTGGGAAACCCTGGTTTAAACTGCTTGATAGTACACATTTAGGATTTGGTTTTTCCAAACAAATTATATACTTTATAGGAAAATTATAGCCAAAATGTTGCATTGTACTAATCTGAGACTGCATGGGAGCGACTTGCTTGCTCTATTTTGGCAGCTTCCAAGAAAATGCCGGACACATGCATGTCCGGGATTGTCTCAGTTTTTTCACTGGACAACTAGGCAAAATACCAGACAGTCCGGTTTAAACCGGATATCTGGCAACCCTATGTAGCCTATGACAGGTTTTATGGACAGCAAAAACACAGTTTGCGATTGCATGATGTTTATTTTTGTCCAAAATGCACTACAATTCGCTTACTGAGTTCTAAAAATTTAACTTATTAGCGTGTGCACCGACCGCCGTTAAAAAAAGGAGGAATGGTCCATCTCGTGGAGTTCTGGGCAGTGGACACCCACAAGTTTTGTGGCAGATCACCGCCTGTGTAAGTAGCAGTTACCAGGCAGTGTGCAGTATTTTCAACCACACGGGTCCATCTTTAAGTTCAATATATGACCAAAATACACAAAGTACCCAAACGTTGGCATTCTTTGACAACTTTCCACTTACATGTACGACCTATACTGGCCCTATAGGCTATATAGGCTGCGTCTGAATATTGTTTGCCTAAAAATTTTACACTTTCACGACACCACTTTTATGTGTGGGCGTTCTATTTAGGCCTGCAGATTGTACAAAACTGTCTTAGCGATTATCGTCATCGTCATCATCATCATCGCTATCATCCTTGTCATCATCACTATCCTTGTCATCATCAATCATGACAATGACTGAAATATAAGCTTCTAATGTCCGGGTCAATAGCTGAAACTTTTTCTTTATAAAAATTAATGTTTATAAGACTTTAAAGGAGCATTGAGAAGGAGTTTGACAACATCAACAACAAAGTTGGGTCCGATGATAATGAACTTGTGAATGACGAATAATCCTCAGAACAAGGAATCGTATTCATGACGCTTTCAAGATAGATAAGGTTGTCAACAAATCTTACCAAACACGAGCGATTTGCATCATGGCATGCGAACATGGGCGGCCACAGAAATTTTTCCAGGAGGGGGCAAAACACATTTTAGCACAATGGTCACAGTTAGTATTTTAGCAAGGTTTTCAAATTTCAATGTGAAATCTTGGCATTTGCATTTTCCAGGGGGCAAGTGCCCCCTCTTGCCCTAATGTGCTGGCGTCCATGCACGGGAACAAAATTTTGCTTCGCTTTGGAATTTGTACAAAATTGTTCCCGTCTTCAAAACATTAGGCTCTGTTATTAATTATTATTATTATTAAATTCAAAACATTCTTATTATTATTATTATTATTATTATTATTATTATTATTATTATTATTATTATTATTATTATTATTATTATTATTATTATTATTATTATCATCATCATCATCATCATCATCATCAATTCATCATCAACAACAACAACAACAACAACAACAAAAAAGAAAGAACGTCGTCTTTTGAGATCGTATGAAATAATTTATGATAATAAAATGATAAATGAAACGGGATTTCAATTAGACTAATAGCATTTCAACAAACAGCACAGTCGTTCTGCCATCGTCGTCGCAGAAGCAATTAATTAAAGTGGTCGAGATTATCATGTACAAATTCAAATCATCCACTAAATTAATCAATGCTGTCACCTATGCGATCAGAAAAAGAGAAATAACGACAGGTTTCTCCTCAAATCAACGAAGAAGAGGAATGTCTTTCGGTTGGAGGCCAACTTCTTTGTTCAAACGGCCGCACTTCCATTAGATCAATATCGCTGCTGTAGCGCCCCCCCCCCCCCCTATACGCCTAGTTCCTTTGTTCGCTTCTCGAAAGTCGTTCCGTCATGCATACGACATCATCTCATCTCTAAAGTGTATAACTTCAAATCATGGAGGTATTATCCCAGGAGACGGCATTACGTCATTTCTAGCCCGGGCTGCGTGAAGCCAGTAGCGCGTAGGCTAAAAATAGTACCTCCATGTAGCGCGTAGACTGTTAGCGGACATCTTGGTAGACTCAAATCACGTGTTAGCGGACATCTTGGTAGACTCAAACTGTGGCTGCCGTCTGGGAATTTCCCAGCTAGTCGGCTTCACCGAAGTGATGTAATGCCGTCTCCAGTGATAATACCTCCATGCTTCAAATAATGTCTTTCGAAGCAGCTTCTCTCTCCACACACAGAGAGAAACTCTGGATGCCTATTGCTTGAATTTGCTTCCAGTAAGTAAGTAAAATTACAAAAACGAGTCGTAATCGTCGACAGATATAGGCCTACGCGTATTATTTCATACTGCTGCCTCCTCCTCCTCCTCCTCCTCGTCGTCGTCGCTCGCTCTCTCGCTGAATTATTCCCAAAGCGGACAGCGAGAGAGAGACAGAGAGAGAGACAGAGAGACAGAGAGACAGAGAGACAGAGACAGAGACAGAGACAGAAATCGCCGACCCGGCTTGCGTGTGCTCTCTCCAAACAGCGCCCCTCTCTCTCTCCAGCTCCCCGCCCCCTTGAAGTTCGCCTGCGTCTTCTAGAGAGTCGGAATCGCCATGATGGTGGGGGTGGCCGCCGCTACGAAGCCCTTCGTCTTCTTGAAGGAGACCTGGAGCGCCCGGCCGCCGATCTGGTATCCGTTGAGGGCCGTGATGGCCAGCAGCGCCTCGTCGTAGTTGGTCATCGTTACGAATCCGAATCCTTTGCACTTTTGGCTCGCCAGGTCGCGCATCACCTTGACGTTCTGAACGGCTCCGAAGGGTCCGAAGAGCTGCCACAGGAGGCTCTCGTCCGTCTCCGGCGCCAGGTTGTAGACGAAGAGACACCACCCGGAACCAGTCAACGAATTGCCCGTTATCAGGCCGCCATTAGCCAAGGCCAGCGAATTCTCTATGGGTGAATATCTGCACAGAATATATATATATATATATTATAATGAGAGAGAGAGAGAGAGAGAGAGAGAGAGAGAGAGAGAGAGACTTCAACAACAGGACAGAGAATAATTCAAAATTAAGCCGAAACAGACAAAAGCCTACACGTACAAAGTTAAATCATGAAAGATATAGGCGTATGCGTCAAATATACATCAGAATCGCAATGTAACTATAAACGATAACGTCTTAATGTCGCAAGACATCGTATTTTTAAGACGGGGAACTAGAAACTGGTTGTGAACAGTTCGCTTTGGTTATGGACATTGGTGGTCAAAACACCACCTAGCGGCTGGTACAGTACACAACTATATCAGGGCATTTGTCTGTCGGAGTAAATTCAGTAGCCGCTTAACAAAAGTCGTCTAGCGTAATTAATAGGCATACACTTCTGCGAATAAATTTAGACTAATCTTTACGAAGTCCTAAAAAAATATACAATCGATATGATTATCGGTATTATACCCCAAAACTCGGACTACCTTAAAATTTTCAATGTGTTTTTAAAGATTTTCGAAGTTTTTTATGATTTATACCCCCAATCACATTATCTCTCCCCTCAATAAAATTCCTGGCTACGCCCCTGAGTCCTAAATAAATATACAATCGATATGATTCCTGAAAATTCAAAGTCAAGACTAGTAGGGTTGCGCTAAAATTGTAACTCCCGTTTTACAGGCTAATCTAATCTTAAACTTCTATAGCGCCACTTCATAATGCACAGTAGCATCAGCCGATGGCACATCAGATCAAAATCACGTACAAAGATCCAGGTCAAGGTCAGTGTTTGAGGCCGGACGAGCGGGTGACAGTCTATGGTGGATAAGCCAAGTCAAAAGAAGAAGTTTCAATCTTGTTCTAAAAATCTGCAATGAATCTGCAATGCGCATACAGTACATGAGGCTGAGGCAATTCCAGTTCCAGAGTTTTAATGCGACCACTGAGAAAGCACGAGGACAGAGAACTGTCCGCGGATAAGAGATGGAAAGAAAGAACTTATGCAGACGAGGATCTGGTCGAGCATTTGCTCATGTGTACAGAAAGTTTCGAAAGGAGGTAGCTAGGTTCCTTGTAGTAAAGTGTAGCCTAGTGCTGGGTTCCCAAACATTTTCGAACCGCGGCCCACTTCTGCGGTTTTGTAACGTGCCGCGACCCTAATCATAACATTTAATAACAAAAATGCATCTGGCCATCTGGCGAACGCTTGTTGAAAAGAATCTTCTGAATATTGAATAGGCCTTAAAGGCAAAACGAAAGCTCTGATTCAATTCGAATGAAAATATAGCAAATGTATTAGATATATTTATTCATATTATTGACAAATAAGACAAAATGAGAGAAATAGGTATTGAAATTTCTTGAAAATTATCTTTTTAAAATTTTACCAGGAACATACCTTTATTACGCATTTTAAAAATCCTATGAATATGCTAAAATCGCTTAACCCTCAGGTTGACAAGAACCTGAAAGAGATTTCCTATTGTTATTGGAGTTAGAGCAAAATGGTAGGAATACGCTTTCCTTGTGTTATTGCGAAATAAGATTAATTTCTTTATGTACTATTGGCCAGGGGTTGCCGAATTTGTTGGAACTGTGCGACCCACTTCAGCGGCTTTATAGCATGCCGTGACCTTGCAAACTTATTGTCAACTAAAATTTGATAAAAAGTTTCATAAAACACTAATAATTTTAATATAAACCGTGTATTGAGGATTGCATGCATATAGATTACTTAAAACCTAAGCCTACTTGCAACTTTCAAGGCTTGAGACATTGTTGTATTGATTCAGAAATGACACTTTTGAATCTAATTTCACGCGACCCCGCGACCCATTAGACTGAGCCCTGCGACCCTCTTTTGGGCGCGACCCACAATTTGGGAAACACTGGCCTATGGTATACCAGGAGGCAGATTTTAAAGTCCATCCTTTCTTTAATTGGAAGCCAGTGGAGACCCTTACAAACTGGAATTATGTGCTCACGTTTTGGGGGTTCAAAAGAGACTACCCGATCCAGTGAGTTTTGAACGCGTTTGATTTAGAGATGCCAAAAAGAAAGTAGTTGCAGTAATTAAGACGACTTAGACACTAAGGCATATGCCAAGAGCATGAGCGCAGTCTTATTGAAAAATTTCCTAATAGGATACAAACCACGAAGGTGGTAATGGACAGCTTTACATAGGCCTATGCCATTTGTACGACTGGTGAAAGAAGTGCAGAATAAAGTGTTTTAAGGGGAACTTACTAGGGGCGATAAAAACTCGTAAATTCCGGATGAAAACTAATGTTGGCACTTCCCGTTTTTAGTTTATTCTGCCCGGCTATACCGACAAATCAGCCGTAATGGTTATTATGGTAGTAGAATAAAATTTCTAATAGGGGTATCCAGTGTTTACCAACAAGGTCCGGTTGCTCCGCCCACTGGTGGGCAGAAACCATAGAAACCATTGTTGTCTATTAATAGACGCCAATGGCAGAAGCAGATTTCTTGCTGGTGATCAGTGACCATAGAGATTGTTCTGGATACTCCTATATCGAAAAGTGCAGACAGTCAGGTATGATGGCGATGCGCAACAGTTTCCAGTGTTTCTCTGAAAAGACTGCCAACGCCCAATAGAGAAAACCCCGAAATAACTTCTAGGGGGCCTTTGTATGAAAGGCGGACCGTCATAACATAATAACTGCGGGGCCAGGAAAACAACTAGGGGGCTGCGGCCCAAGTAGTTTACATGTTCAAAAAACGCCGTGGAGCAGAATCAAAAATTAATCCCAGTTTCCGTGCAGTCTAAGATTTAAGAGTTCAAGGGTTTGGAGGGTCTGTCTT
>CM030838.1:3607986-3645486 GCA_018105865.1 Metaphire vulgaris
AGCGCCATTTTGCTTTTCCTCGTTGACCTACGGGCGAGGTTTGCCAACAACAACGAGACCGACAAAGCCACAACGCACGCCATGCCATGATACAGCCTATTATAGATCTACCGAACTGGGACAGGGAGGAGGGAGGAGGAGGAGGGGGAGCCAGACGAAACGTGCAGTCGTCTCTCGACTCATTGATCTTGTGAGTCATGCAGAAGCAGCTGTCGTCGTCGTCATCATCGTCATCATCATCGTCGTCATCATCGTCGTCGTCGAGGCGTTTTATCTTGAAAACAGAGCACGGAGGAAGGAGCGGAGACGAAGAGGAGGAGGGGGAGAGGGCGGTGGATCAGCAGAGACAGGCGGATCAATGGATCGATTGACGACAGCGTCTATGCTGCATGCGCACTGCGCTGCATTTCATTTCGTGTCTAGCGCGTACTTGTCTAGCGCTATATGAGAAACCCTTAACCCTAGTCCCCTCTCCCACCCCCACCCCCACCCAGATCCCTCAATAATTCAAAGTCAGCGGTACTGCTTAACAACAGTAAAAGAAAGCGATACGAAATTTCAACCAAACGTCCATTTAATACGGAAAGGAATCTAATTGCTTCTCAAATTCGTTAAAATTGACAATGTGTTCTCGAAACTGGACTAAGTTTGACGGATGTTTCCAAATTTATTCACCCATAGCATATATCAGGAAATGCGCGGGGCAGTGGCGTAGCCAGGATTTTCCGAAGGGGGGGTTATGGTTCCCATAATTAAATTAATTTACCCAACTTCGAAAAATTCTAACAAGCATAAAAGGCCGTCAACTATTATTTTGCTTAATTAAATGAATTAATGCATTATACAGGTGTTTGAGCGTGGAACTATATTGATATGCAATAAAAAATTTGTGTCGAACAGCCAAGGGGGTTTAACCCCCCAAACCCCTTGGCTACGCCACTGGCGCGGGGTGCTGGTCCCTTGGACCCTTGCCCTGGGGTGGGTGGGGTGTTGACAGCGGGCGTCTGGGCCGTGTCTACTGGAGTGCAGTTTGTACACCTGCTCTTCTCTTTTCAGAAGGCGCTCATGCGTGAAACGGCTTCGTTAGCGCTCGGACTCTGAATGTTGCCACTGTGCTTCTATGTTCACTTGCCAATCATTTGTGATCACCGATTAATATTAATTAATTAAGACGTGTCCAGCGAAAGGCCAGCTGCCATCAAACGCACTGATTTTATATAATAATAATAATAATAATAATAATAATAATAATAATAATAATAATAATAATAATAATAAGTCGTCATTTCGTTTAAAAAATTAATTAATTAATTAATTAATTAATCTTAATTCCTCGAGGCGCAGTCGACGGCGTTGCTACCTGCTACTGTTCTGTGTGTGGGGGGGAGGGGGAAGGGGGCGTGCAGAGCAGTTGGCCTCTTACCTTGATGGTCTTGTTCTGCAGTCGGAGGCCGTTCAGAGAGTTGATGGCCTTCATCGCGTCCTCTGGGCGTTTGTAATTGACGAATCCGTAGCCGAGACTCATTCCTGCTCAGAATCATTCACAACAAAGAACTCCGTAGTTGTTTCTCACAACAAAAGACACCGCAGCGGATTGACAACGGAGTGTCTGATCAACGGACGACGAAAGAAGGGCGACCAACAGCGGCGTAGCGAGGAGAGGAGAGGGGAGGAGGAGGCAGACGCCCCGGGCGCCGAGGTGGGGGCGCCAAAATCGGGTTTTGGGTTAGTAAAATAAATAAGCGACGACATTTTTGCTCGTCAGGGCTTTTGGAGGTTGAAGGCGCCTTCCTCCCCGGGCGCCGGATACCCTCGCTACGCCACTGACGGCCCACAAGTTTTTTTCATATAAAATATACGAACGGAGGCCCCTTTAGCCGCTGCTTAATCGGGGGTTCGTCCCTCCTCCGACACACTTTAATATATACTGCTGTTTATGCAGTAACTTCAGAGATTCCAAACGTTAAAATAATCGTCTAAAATGCGAATAACGGTGACTTTTGAATAATTAATCGAAGTCTTTTTCATCGTTCAGGTTTCTCGCCCAAACAAGGGAACCAGAGTTCAAGGGAGAGCTTCGTGGCTCCTGTTTTTATTTAGCGCAGGAGTTTAAACAAAGTCAAACCAGAAGACACAAAAAATCTCTCCCATTAAGAATTCCCCCTCCTCCAACTCTCCTCGTCATCCTGGCAATAACTTTGCCTTTGTCAAACATCGAACAAACTGGAAAAAATCCACGAATCCAGCTATCCGACACTGGATCCCGCGCACAAAGTCACCCGAATATGACACATGCAATATTATCATTCTTTCACAGCAAATATGCCGAAAATATTTCATAATAAAGAACAAAATATTGCTTTTTTCCATCTGATCCCAACCGATAGACGCCAGATCTCCCACCGTTTGACAAATAGAAATATTGGAACCCTCTTTGCTTTGAAATGGATTAAATACGAAATGTGGGTCTACGGCCGCAGTGCTTCCCAACCTGTGTGCCGCGGCACACAACTGTGCCGCAGCAACGGTAGAAGTGTGCCGTGGCCAAATGTTGGAGAATAGCAAAATATTAATGGTGCTGTATTAAATTGTTGTTAATTATAAGTTGAATTGTGTCTCTTCAATGAAGTTAAGCATGAAATAGTGATACAGATTGCAGAGAAAATGTGAACTTGTGAAGAACGGCAGGAAATAATAAAATACTGTATATTAGTATAGACTACAGAATATAATAGAAAAAAGTGGCACGTGTGCATTTCCGATTTCGGCTGCAAGTGTGCCGTTGACTGTATGCTTCTTGACGTAACTGGAAAAAGTTTGGGAAGCACTGGTCTACGACGCGTAGAGACGCGGACTAACCGGTCGTTTTGTCTCTGATGAGTTTGCAGCTTTCCAGTTCTCCGAGGCTCGAGAAAAGCGTTCGGATGTCGTCCTGTGACATCGTTTGCGGCAAATAATTAACGATCAGATTCGTCTGACTGTCGTCGTCCATCGACGCTTCCAACGCAACGACACCCGGATGTACGAGTTCCATTTCCTCCCACCTCTCCCTCTCCTCTACTCCAAATATTTCGGCGGACTTTCTTCCGGCTCTAAACGTACAAACGGCTTTCTGATTTTAACCTCTTAACAGTGTATTTAACTGTAACTCAATGCAAAATGGACAGACATATCCGGGATCCCCAGTTAAGGGCTTAAAACAGAAATCGCGTTTAATTAAAATCGTTCACAAAAGTCTCGATTCTCAGTAGGCTACATAGTGTTTCAATCGGTGAAGATATCATGTGCTTGGAGTGTCGGTTACGACAGAAGACTTTGAAATCGTTCAGCAATTTCCGCCAGGGTCATTTTAACGAAGAGTGATACACAAAATGTGCAGTGATAAATTGAAAATGTGCAGTGTTAAAATGACAATTTTCTGGGTTTTGTGCAGTGATCAGTTTTTTCGGACGACCTTTTTTGCTTGTTTCTACGCGGGTGTCCACAAATTTTCTCTGAGTGCAGAATTTTTCAGTGCAGTGATAAGTTTTCCCTAAAAGAGGCTCCGATTTCCGCCTTCAACGCTTCGATGAATTCAAGAACGGAAAGGTGTCTAGCCGAAGATGAATTCAAATTAAACCTAATATATATTATGTGTTAAAGAGTCATTATTTCTAACAGTGTGGCATATCAAATTGCGACGCATAATGGGGCGAACTGACACCGACTCCATTTTGTTTCATTCTTTTAGCATCAATTCTACATACTTCAACTTAAAATAATTAGCAGCTTCCCTACGATTTGGGGGTTTTCCAGTGGCGTAGCCATGGTTCAGGAAAAGAGGGGACACATTGACATTTTCAGGAAAAACCCATTCACCTAATCTCCTCAATCATGCTACCCACCTCCACCCACACCCACACCCCCAATTTCTCAACGGTTTTGCGCAAATCACATGACCGGTCACAGCCAGACTAGGACCCTTCCCTGTCCCTCCCCCCGCCGTGGCTACGCAAATGGGGGTTTATATGTCATTATGAACCAATCCTGATTATCATAAAATTGCTTTCAAAATGGCCTCGATTAGATTTCAAGTGAATTTTTAATTCCGAAACTGAATTTTCTCTCGGGCAGACCAATAATGCTGGCCGCCGCAGCAATGTCTGGTTCGTGAGAAATTTCCTACCTTTTTCTTCAGCTCTGTTCAATCGTCAAAAGCCGTTCTGCTGCTGCTGCTGCTGATGATGATGATAGCCGTCTTCTGCCGTGGGTCGTCTCTGCTGCTGAAATCCAACGAAGCCCTTAGCCACGCGGCAGTTGGTCCACGTAGAAGACGACGACGACGACGACGACGCAGGGAAGGTGCGTAGAGGACACGGTTTCTCTCGTCGAATTTAAGCAAATTCGAATCGCGTTCCGCTGTTCTAAGCGTTCGAAAATCGTCAACGAACGGAGAAAATCTTAACCTACATTAACCAGGGTCTAATGTCCGATGCCTCGGACCTTCGTCATCGTCGTCTTAGCATAATATGCAGCAGCAGCAGCGGCGGCGGCGGCAGCAGTAGCAGTGGTAGCTGCAGCTGCAGCAGCAACAGCAGCAGAGCATTGATCGGCTGCTGCTGCTGCTGCTGCTGTTGTTGTCTCCGTCTTCTTTGTGTCTTCGTCGCCGGCGCTGATTGGTCAGACGACCGACGACGTCACAAAGCACTGCGCGATCGATACGTTACCATGACTACGCGCCAAGGCCGATGGGACAATAAGCGCCGACGACGAAGGGCAAAGCGCACCGGGCGCAGAGCGCCGCTGTATAGACGATGGCGAATAATTAAGTAGGTCTATTATAATTATTAATCCAACGGCAGCATAGACGACTACGCAAATAGGCGATGAATGATGCATGGTTATAGTCCGTTGGTAGATGTTCCAGCTAAAATGGCCACAGGTCTTAAGGGTCTGGGGTCTTAAGGGAAGTTATGGTCGAAGGATGTGCCTTCCGATCAGAGATATTTTATCCTTAAAGGATTTTAGGTAATCTGAAGGAAAGCAATGAATACTTCTCTAACACTTTGCCCTCGCATTATTTCGGAGACGATCATGTGAATAATGGGACCGATTTTTTAAAGAAAACATTCGTTCGAAAATGACTGAATCGAGAAAGTCCTTAAGGCGGGAGGGGGTTACAATAGACTGCCTCTCTCTATGAGTCTATGGCATTGGATTGTGGTGGCCAAACTCAATGGCTGCTGAAATCAAACTCTGAGTTCATATCACCATCAATGGTATATGTACAAGTAGTATCGGGTAAACGTAGTATTGTAAAGCGCTCTTGCCATTGGTCATTCTGACATGCTTATTGCGCTATATGAATTGTCCAGATAATAATAATAATAATAATAATAATAATAATAATAATAATAATAATAATAATAATAATAATAATAATAATAATAATAATAATAATAATAATAATAATAATAATAATAATAATAATAATTGTCTAATGGTCACGCGTTAATAATAGTTATTAGCACATCGAGCCGTAATCTCATGGTAGGCCTAATGAGTCACGGCTGCAAGTGTACCTATGGCTGAGCTGCAGTTTCCTTTCTGAACGACCATCTGCCAAAGAACAACAGCGCTAGAACGTCAGCATTGCAGATGTCAACGAACTCTCCTTTTGTCCGTCGATTAATTAATCATGGACGCGATAAAACCGGTCCAGCAGGTCCGTCGGAACTGGAGGTGGAGGTGGGGGTGCAGCTGCACCCCTGGAAAAACTGGAAGACAAAAGCTACATGGGTGCAGTTCACCTCCTTGCGTCGGATTCAAGAAGGAGGAGTAACTAACAACATATCATTTCACCAGATGGCCTACGAAATGCACTCCCTGCTAAAAATTTGTCAAATGCTTCTGCTAAGTTTAGGTATATTATATCAACTGCTTTTCCCTCATTTAGCCTGTCATAAATGCCCGCTAAAAAGTCTAGTATTGTTTGCTAAAAGCAATTCCCGCGAGGCGGATTTGAACCACCGACCTAAGGATTCCAGCTATTTCCCACTACAGTCCTCCGCTCTACCAACTGAGCTATCACGGGATGTACAGTTCTGTTTGAGTCGTTTCTAAGATGTCACCGAGAAGTTCCTCCCACAGAATAAGTTAATATTCAAAGACGACATTTTCGATTAAATGCAGGCAAAAGCACAAAATGGTGATATTTCGAAACACCTATACAGAATAAAATATAAAATATGATAAATAGAAGCTATTCAAAATTAATGTAATTGACGTATAAAAGAGCTTAACATGAAGTTCAAGAGGTCGTCCATATATTACGTCATCAACCGCAGATGAGCTGGTGAGCCTCAGCCTGGTGACGTTTGATGATAGGGGAGAGTGGGGTTGAGCACAAGATGACGTCATCGCAGCTGGTTTTTTATTAGGTCTAGATAATGCTTAATGCTCAAGCTATTTTATGGATTGACTGCTCTATAAACAGCCACTTAAGTGCAGTAATGTCAGAAGTTAGGCAGAAAATCTGATGTCGCTAGTGATACTATATCGTGGCAATCATAACGCTGCAGCGATGACGTCATCCCTGGGAAGTGGTTCGATGTTTGATGACGTTCGATGACAATGGTCAAAAGTGGTTTTAAAATAATTGATGACGTAATATATGGATGGCCCTCAAGAGATCGCAATATGAGGTCATTCAAAGACTATTTTTAGCTACATTTCGCGTTACTTTGTGCACATTCGGTGTGCGTCCAATATTTCAAAGTTCGTCGTCGCAATGTCTAATATCTGAGTCGGATTGATCGAAGAACTGAGAATTTCTAAATGATTCGGAAATCGTGAACGTTTACATCGAGACCAGGACTGCCGTCGTTCATTCCGTACAAATAATTCGGTTTAGCGAGTCCAATCAATCAATCAATCAATCAATCAATCAATCATCCTAGAAAAATCAAATAGACAAAGTATAGGATCCAGGAAGTGGTTTTCGACATTCGCACGCGACGACCACCTCTTCCTCAACGTTCGTCCAGATCATGGTGGCCTTCTGTTCTGGCTTCTTCGTCGTTTTCTTCGTCGTCGTCGACCTCTTCGTCCGCTTCTTCGTCTTCTTCGTCTTCTTCGTCGACTGATTTGTCTTCTTGGGGCACGGCAGACAGTAGCTGGGCACTCGAAGACTCTTCTTTAGGAGCGTGACTTTGCGCATCACTGGAACACATCTGTACATCGAGTTGACGGCGAAACAGGTGGTCTGACTGCACGATCCATTCAGGATTTCCCTCGGATAGTATTCCGGTCCAAGTTTTGCGCTGTTCGCCACGTAGACGCATCCCCGGTCGACCCCCTCGTTGTTGCCGTTGCCAGCAGGGGGTGGCTGAGGAGACGGAGTGACCGCAGTGCTACTGTAGCTCGATGCCACCCAGCGAAGAGGAGAACATAAGCGATCGCAGGGGTTTTGGGCGATGACGATTTCGGAAATGACGATGACCAAGAATACCGTCTTAGCCTAAAACGAAATTACAAAATGCAATCGAAAATTCAATAGAGTCGCTTTTCTTTAATTAATTTAACTTATTTGAAAATTGAAATGCTAGTAATATACATGCCGGCGTAGTATGTTATCCCAGTCATTACATATAATATATAATATACAATATACAATATACAATATACAATATACAATATACAATATATAATATACAATATACAATATATAATATAACATTGCTCTCTCCGTGTAATAATCATATATATATATATTTTATATTGTTTCAATACATATAACATTATATATAAATAATTTCCTAATATATGTATAACGAAGCGCTAACGTTGGCGGAGCTTAGTGACTTTACGTCATTTTATATTCGTTTGGTCGGTCGTGCCCAACGGGTATGAAAAGCAACTACGCTTCCCGTCATACTTGACGGGCAAAATCTAGTAACTTCATAGTTTGAATTCGTGATTCGGGCTTTAGATTCGTCTGAGCAGAGCGGGCGTCATCTCTATTGCAAGCGAGCTTAACTTCCTACATTTGTAACATCATCATCATCATCATCATCATCATCATCATCATCATCATCATCATCATCGTCATCATCATCATCATCATCGTCATCGTCGTCGTCGTTGAACTTCTATAGAGCCAGTCTTTTGTAACAGCGGCATTATCAGTAAATAAGTGTCATTTCACTTTGTGTGCAATTTGCACGGCGTGCGTGCGTGCGTGTGTGTGCGTGTGCCTGCGTGTGTGTGACCTCTTGTTGATCAAGCAGATCAGTTTATCTATTCTGAATGCATTAGCTGATTAGTTTAATCAACAGGACAGTATTTCTCTTACTGCTGTCATTTTTATTTATCGATCGTTTGTAGAAAAGATGAAAATCTTCGTCGATTGACTTCTCCTTTCCGTAATAAACGTGGCGTTTGTTAGACGATTCCTTTTGACTGTAAACGTTGCGATGCTAAACTGAAATCTGCTATTCTTTATTTAGAACTTAGATTCTGAAGACGATGATGCCTCTAGATGCCTTCCAATGCCTTTATATAGGCCTACGGCCTTTTCTTCGGCGGCGATTGAAGCCGAGAATACCGGTAACGAATGGCGCCCACCTAGATTTTCAGTTTCTAGTTCAAACCTTTCACGAATGTATCAGCTCAACCCTGGGTTTGTACTGTCGCGCCACGTTTCTAACAACACAGTACCCATTGCTGATCCTTTTTCGAGTATATTTCTTTCTAACATCCACCACTTAATAATGAAATTCCCTTGTAATTTTTTTCCGTATCCTACTTACCAATTGGCGAGTGGGGCCTTTGTTCCTGTCAGTAAATGATCAGCAGATTACCTCCTGTTCAATTTCCACGTGTTACAACTGTGGGGCAACCGGTGGGTGTCTTGGCGAAAATGTTGCCGATCTACGCCTCGAAGTGCGGAAGCAAACGCCAAGAGTGAAGGGGATGTTGACTCTGTCACTTAAATCAATGCACGATCGACCCCTGCAAGGAAAAGGCTCGACTACCAACGCTGATGTACTTCCTAGGTTCTTGAGAAAGACAACCAGAGAGAGACAGAGAGGGACAGAGACAGACAGACAGAGAGAGAGAGTCAGCGAGACAGACAGACAGAGACGAGAGAGGGACGAGAGAGAGCCAGCTAGACAGAGAGAGACAGACAGACAGAGACAGAGAGACAGCGAGACAGACAGACAGAGTGGGACGAGAGAGTGACGAGAGGGAGCCAGCGAGACAGAGACAGAGAAAGAGAGAGAGTGAGAGAGATATGAGAGATGAGAAATGATGGACAGGACAATAGATTGATACTCGTATGAATATCAAGGCAATATTAATTATTCACAGTACAAATGGGCGTAATGTATACTTGTAATTTTGTAATGCCTCTCCAATAGTGATTCTGTTCATCACAAAAGCAGGCGTCGTATAGGCTCTGATTGACTCCAAATATGCCGTTGATTCATCGCGAGAGACTTGAGACTGCTTCAAATCAAACACTTCAGTTGCACAAAGACAACATCCTATTCGCCCTTGCCACGACTTTCCCTGTCTCCGAAGAAGACAGATTCGAGACGATTATTATTACCGAAAGTGTCGCATGCATGCAGGATATGACTGGATCAATTACGGCAGAAAATTTTCTTTGCCGATCAGCATCTGCTAAGGACGTTCGACGCAGGGGGTACGAGCGCCTTAACCCCTTAACTGGGGATCCCGGATATACCTGTCCATTTTACATTGAGTTACAGTTAAATACACGGTTAAGGGGTTAACCTTTATCTCGCTTTCTTTCGTGTCATCTCTCCCCAAAAACGACTTCTTCTGAAGCATAAAGTGCTATTGAATCTTGTCGGGAGCTACGCCCGAATTTGTCCGAAGGTGGGCCGACTGTGTTGCCGTGTATAACTGAATGCGCTAACCCTTCGGGGTCTCCGGACAGATCCGCCGTGCTGCATGGCCTATGGAGTAGGCTATAATTATGGAGTATACTACTGTATGGTAAACTGTTATCGGTCGATGGATTCCCGTCTTTTGGCAAGACGAAAGGCAGAGTGAAGCGCCCTGGAATCGGTTCGTTTTGTCAGTTTTCAGTGATCAACAATTGGTACGTGAAGACTTTATTTAGTCTGCGATCTCTAATGTTGTCAGTGAATATTTTAAACTAGCTGGTTGCCCGACAAGCGTGACGGAGAAGCTTGGCTGTTCTTCCAATCCAATTTTATTCAGCCAAATGCTTTCCGATATAATATTGTAGGTCTAATATTGTGTAAGATTGCCAAATTATCTCAATCTTTTCGGAAATTATGCCAAACCGCAAGTTTAGAGCTTAGCCCATCATTATCGGCAAAAGATCTATAGGTATCTATTTTACAAATGGAATAAAATCTTTGAAAAATCAATATTCGGCGCTTCGCTTTTTTAATAAATTCGACTTACTTTCACCATGGTAATTTGGACATTATTTTCATCATTATTATTATTATCGTCATTATTATCATCATCGTTATTATCATCATTATCATCATCATCATCATCATCATCATCATCATCATCATCATCATCATCATCATAGTTGCTTTTTGTTTCTGCCAGCTCACTAGCGGCAATAGCTAGACACAAAACTTTTCCATTTATCTTTTTCAGTTGTTAATCTCTTTCCATCGATTACTTATAACTGGTATCTTTCAAAGTACGCAACTGTTTCATTGCATTGCGTTGATTGGGTTCTGTTGTAGCCTTACAGGCATTTAGACAGAGAATTACTTGCAACCAAGGTTATTTCTAAGATCATCAATAATTTGGGGAGGAGGTGGCGGTATATTTCGGGGATCCCTGCAAAAAAATCTGACAAGCATAGAAAAGGTCATCCCAGGCTCAGATTAGGGACTGTTGGGGCGTCGGTCTCAGATTTGGAAGTGTTGGGGGTGTTAGGGGGTGTCAAAATATCCCTGCTTGCAACTGAACTGACAGTCGTGAATGAATAGACTTCTAATAGATTAAAAAATTTCGAATCTGATCAAGTTCAATGACTGAGATTTTATTAGTTAGAAATTCTTTTAGTTTAACTTAGAAATTTCAGTGGATAGAAATTCCATCACTTGCAATAATTCTCGAGAGTCGCTCAATCTCTCTCTTGACTTCTACGACACTTCCGATAACTAGTCAATCAATTCGAAAACGTTCAATTTCCGTAATCACTAAAACACTAAATCACTAAAACTGGGTGCGCAGGTCGAACAGTGGTTAGCGCACTGGTCTGCCAATCCCGAGGTCCGTGGTTCAACTCCCGGCCGCGGCAGAAACTTTTCGGTTGTTTCTGCCCCAAGCGCCCCCAGTCGACTCAGCTGTGAATGAGTACATCGGGTGTTAACTCGGTGGAAGGAAAGGCGGCGAGGGAAAGGCTGGCAATCCGCCCTCATTCAGCCGTTGCCGTATATAACTGAAGGCGCTAACCCTTCGGTTCCCGACGGGTCCGCGATGGCCTATGGGTTGTACCTTTACCAATCACTAAAACAACTGTCCAGATCAGCACTTCTGATTTCCTAAACCGAACAATTAGACCCCTCCCCGTCAAAAAATAACCACACCCGTGATCACTGTTGGGCAGGCTACTCAGGGTACCAGAAACACGTGGCAACCGCCCCCGCCCCCTAGAGATATGAAATACTTCAAGTGGGGAGGATCATGATTTCATATCAATCTGTATGTTAATCTGTAAGATAAGACAAGTAAGCAATAGGTTGTCTTATCTTGCTCTTATTCATATTCCCCCTTGCAATGATACGGTACATTCATGCCAGATTCCGATGGAACTTGTTTCATATTGAAGTGATGATCGGCTGTAAAGCAATGCTAAGATATAATCGGTCTATAAAAGGTAAATTCGATTCGATTCGATTCTCTCGTAGACATTGCTGTATTCCGAATTAGAAGACAAATATTAGAAGTCTTAACAAGATTTCAAAATTGTGCGTCTAGTTGTTTCGAAGTGTCTCTCTGAACAACGGAATAAAAGAATAACGACAAAATTTAATTTGACGCACATTTTCGTCTTCTTCTTCCGACGCGATCAACAAAATGAAAGTGGTAACAAGCTCTCTCTCTCTCTCTCTCTCTCTCTCTCTCTCTCTCTCTCTCTCTCTCTCTCTCTCTCTCTCTCTCTCTCTCTCTCTCTCTCTCTCTCTATCTATATATATATCTATATATATATATATATATATATATCTTTCTATCTATCTATCTCTCTATCTATCTATCTATCTATCTATCTATCTATCTATCTATCTATCTATCTATCTATCTATCTATCTATCTATCTATCTATCTATCTATCTATCTATCTATCTATCTATCTATCTATCTATCTATCTATCTATCTATCTCTATCTATCTATCTCTTTCTATCTATCTATCTATCTATCTATCTATCTATCTATCTATCTATCTATCTATCTCTTTCTATCTATCTATCTATCTCTTTCTATCTATCTATCTATCTATCTCTATCTACCTATCTCTTTCTATCTATCTCTATCTATCTATCTATCTATCTCTATCTCTATCTATCTCTCTGTATCACTTACACCCTTTTAATTATCTTCATCACCATCGAGCCACTTTTTTCACGATACCAAGTATTGCTTTGCAATATACATTTTACGCCTTTGGTATACTTCGATCCAGAGGGACTTTGGGGAAAATATTGTTAGGAGACTTGGAGAGCAAATTAGGAGATTATACTTCTCATCTGATTCGATGTGTAAGAAAAGAAAGCTCCTCTTCGAAGGCGATTGCGTTGGAACGCTGTATACAGTGTGACTGACAAACGCCGAAAGAGGACACTGCCCTCCGCCGTTTTGTTTCTCGATGGTTGGACTAAACGTCGACCCAGTTCGCTTAGGAAACAGAGGTCGATGGGACCGAGTATATCAAACGCTATAGGCAGGAGAATATATATATGTATATATGTATGTATGTATGTATGTATGTATGTATGTATAAGAAAAAATGTCCTGATACAAAAACGTAAGTGCATGGTGTCAACTCTCGTCTTTATCCAATTCGGTTGCGGCAAAAGTTGCTCAAAAGGATATCGCATTTAAGCAATATATACAGGTATATTATTATTATTATTATTATTATTATTATTATTATTATTATTATTATTATTATTATTATTATTATTAAACGACAATTTATATAGTGGTTCTCAACTTCTCACACAGGGCAGTCCCTACTGAACCACTTTAAACCTTGTTATATTATATTATTATATAGCTCTATCTGCCTGGCGAAGGCCATAGTCGAGAGCGCTTTACAAAGACATCTGATATGAGATTTTAAATAGGTGCGTCTTAAGTTTCTGTGCAAACCTATCTTGTGTCGCCTCCCTGGTAATTTCCTCGGAGAGGGCGTTCCAAAGTATGGGATTCCCCCTCGAGACGGATCGGTCCCCAAATTTAGCTGTCTTGGATGAAGGGGGACAACTAGCTGTATTCGGCGACTGGATCTGAGTTCCATCCGCCTGTCAGTTAACAGAGTTCTGCGCACCAGATCGAAAATATACTCTGGGCAGTCCGGGTCGTGCAAGGCCTTATATATATATATATATATATATATATATATATATATATATATATATACTGTATATATTAATGCCGGACAATCATCCTTTGCTATTGCATCTCTTAAGAATTAGGGCAGGGGACAATCGCCCCCGGCGACGAGGTGGGGGGGCACTAAAATCGATCCCAACAAATTATTTTTTAAAGAGTTGAATATGTTGTTAATTAACATCACCTTCGGAAAAAAATTATGACAAGGAAAAAATACGTAAATGTGGACGGTCTATGTAGCTTAGCTAAGCGGAATGGGTGGTAACCATTATTTTCTTGTCAGTATTTTTTCGGAAGTTGAGGGCGCCATTATAACATTTTACCTCTGGTGCCGGACACCCTCGCTACGCCACTAGATAAGCATGACAGTATGATCTTAGACTTGCGATTTGTGGTTTGACCACTTTTGAATCGTATCGCTTTAGAAATATCGAATTACTTTTCTGGAATTGCACCTAGGCCTATCGACGTCTCATTTCTCAGAAGTGGTTTGTGTCGGTGAATGTGAATGAGTGGGAAGCGTTTAGATAACCTAGATCTAGATAACGTCGTTTAGTCTAAGGCTGTAATCGACGACGACACAGATCGCCCATAGTGTTATTATTGTGGCGAACCGGGTGCTCGAGGTCCCTATAGGCCTCAAAAACTCAAGATGGCTCCACCCGGTCTGCTACACAGGGTAGGACTCAACACTAAGGCACGTGTCCGTTCGTCTTAGCTTTTTGGCTAAGAATGCTAGACTCTCACACTATCGCCCGTTTCCTTGGTGCAACGCACCTTTTCTATGGCTCAATGTAATGTAATGTAACAAAATATTTGTATAGCGCCTCTTCTGAAGAATCACTCAGAAGCGCTCCCACAACAAATTACTGTATATTGACAAAGAGATAAGTTTTAAGTCGTTTCAGAAAGAGGGCCATAGAATTAGGAGAGTTATCCCCTATAATTATATCAAAAACTTTTGACCCCCCCCCCAAGATTAATGACAGGTCCCAATAACAAGGTTATTATTTTTCCGGTGATGACCGTTTTTCCTTTTTTTCTCATCGAGTGACAAAATGTGGTGGTGATGACCTTTTTGCCATGCTTTTTTCCATTGTAATAAGTAGTATTCCATGAAATTTCCTATTTGTTGATTAATTATTTGTAAAAAGTGAAATTGTTGACGTCAACTTCTCTTGATCCCCCCTCCTTCTGTCAACAACTGTCAAACTTTTTCAAACGGTCCATGGAGGGCGCCACAAGCCAAATATTGGGTGGGCCAACATGGCCAATATTTCAGAGTCAAGACAGCGCAGCGAGAAATCCTCCTCGCCATTACGATCAATCGATCATTGAAAAAACACAGTTGCATGGTTATATAAATATAATAATTTTGAATGGTCTGCCACATCTGTGACATCTCAATTATATATGGCAATATTATGCCAATATATTGGAGATTTTGGGTTATTAGTTCCACAAAACATTGTAATTTGTCAATTGAAATTGGGTGGGCCAAACACATTGTGGCCCATTGGGCCTAAATATTGGGTGGGTCATGGCCCACCTGGCCCACCCTGTTGCTCCCCCATGGCATGAAGATGGATAGCGTAAAATCAGGCGATGATAAAACGTGAAAACGTGAGGACGCTATATTGTATTGCGAATTGAACGCAGATTGGACGCAGAAACCTATGCTATGTGCAGGGGCTTCTATCCCTATTTAAGGTGGGCGCAGTGTGCGCCCGGAAAAAAAATGGGGTGGAAATATTTTGCTTTCAACACCATTATATAAACTATTAATAAGCTAAATGATGCTACTTATCTGAACAGAACCGACACTGATATTGATTCAAAATAACACCGATCGTGACGTAATCAGTGGCGTCACTTGGAGGCAGGGAGCATGACCCCCAAAAATGAAAAAAATTCATTTATAATGTATTAATGCGCAAAAAATTGCAAACAATTGCCAAAAATATAAAAAAAATTGCAAATTTGCCAAAATTGGCCATAAAATTTGCCAAAATTGACCAAAATTTGCCAAAATTTTGCACAAAATTTGCCAAAATTTTAAAAACAATTTGCACAAATGCGTAAGATTTGCAAAAAATTGCTAAAATTTGCAAAAAATTTGCAAAAAAATTATCTCATCCCAAGAAAAGCGTGAAATGACGCTTCTGGACGTAATCAATGGTACATGATAGCTATGCCTAATACAAAGGATAAAAGGCTGAAAATAATACTAAGTCCACAAGTGAGCAAATTAGCAAGGGGAATTTGTAATTTGGGGGGATTTGTATTTTTGGGGGGGAATTGAGCCCGGCTTCAAGGGGGGGATAGAAGCCGCTGGCTATGTGTCTAGTCGTAGTCGAAAACCGCGATTCGTTTAACCTGCGGGTTTTGCGTGGTCATGTCACTCATGTGACGAAAAGCTATAATCTAGAATTCTCTACACGACCAAACATTCAAACGCAACTGCTCAATATCCGGTCGGTTCGGAGTTTAAAAAAAGACTTCATAAATAAGAAAATGACCTCAACAGAAGCACACAGTTGCCACATAACGGCAATCATTTTGCCTGTTTGCCAATTTTATAAATATAGTCCCATAAATATAGCAGAAGAGATTTAAAGAAAGAAATTTTGCAAGGAATTAGATCACAATACAACCAGTTCGTTTTCGTGTTATAATCGTGCCAATGCGGCTCCAAAGCTTTTGAAAATTGCAATGTCTGCCTCGCACCTTCTATGGGGTTGGCCACCTTTGATCTACAACACAGTCTAAGATTAATTAATTAATGTAGGTTAATTAATGTAGATTAATTAATTAATTAAAGCACATTAATTAATCTGCATTAATTAATTAATCTGCATTAATTAATTAATCTACATTAGTTAATTAAATCTACATTAATTAATTAATCTACATTAATTAAACTACATTAATTAATTAATGCAGGTTAATTTACAGTAATTAATTAAGGTGAATTGACATAAATTAATTAATGTAGGTTAATTGACGTTAAATAAATAAATAAATAAATAATTAATAATACTTCGTTTTGTAGATTTCCTTTTTGACGATAGCTTTCGGTATCTTCGTTGTTTCCATCGTTCAGAGCCATAGTCCCTGTAATCGCTTCTGCCGTCCTTTCAAATGGGTGGCGGAGACGAACCTCAGTCGTCCCGCTGCGGTTCCGTCGCCTAGCAACGGCGACGGAGTAGGGTGCGTCTACGTGGCCAACTACACGAAACTGTCGCCTAATTATTATCCGAGGGAAATCGAGAACGGATCCTGCAGTCAGACCGCCGGCGGCTGCTGTGACTTCTCATCATCCAGATGCGTTCCAGTGCTGCGCAAGGTCACCGTCATGAAGAAGTTCCAGATGTCCAGCGGCTGTCAATGCGACAGGATTAATCACCCGACGACGACGACGAAGAAGAAGACGAAGAAGACGACACGAAATGAAACGGTCTGGACGAACGCCGAGAAAGAGGTGATCGTTGGGTGCGAATGTCGTAGAAGGTCTCCCGGAGTCTATGCGAATCGATTTATTTCCTAAAATGCCCGGACATTATTATTATTATTATTATTATTATTATTATTATTATTATTATTATTATTATTATTATTAACCCGTACTTATTCATCGGTTGCACAACTTTCGCCACATGCGGCCCTCGAAGCCATTTTGTGCGGCCCCCGACATCGAGAGATACTATACATTAATGTGCGGCCCTCTAAAATATATGAAATACCTGATAACACCTTAATGGAAAATTCAGCATTCAAATCGGATTTACACATTGGTACTTGATCGTTAACTAGAAATAATGCTGTTAATATTTACTAACTTTTCTTCGACTTTACAGTCTTGGCTTATTAATACTTACTTAACACTGCACAGTATATAATACGTTGTGTTAAAGTCATTTTGGAAACTACTTAAAAATTTACTTCTAAATGCCGAAAAAATGTGTGCGGTCCTCGGCTTACATCGCAGACACTTTTGCGGCCTTCGAGTAAAAATTTGTGCCCATCACTGACCTAACCGATCGATTTGCAATTTCAGTCAATCCCTGTCGTACTGCATTTGGGCGAGAAGATATCGAGGACAATCGAAATATTAGCAGTCGGTTATCTTGACTCGACAGATGAATAAGGCGTTCGAAAATAGACGGGACTCGAGATCAGAGTTCGAATATTAGCACATCGGCAATTCTAAGATCAAAAATGTAACAGTAATACTTCAACGCGGAGAAGCGAGAGTACAAATCAGATAGCAGCGAAATCTACCAGAAATTGCGAGGTGCAGTCCTGCAGTACTGTATATATGTTACAGTCAAAACGTGTAATTAGTCATTACACGAAATGACTAAAAGTTTCAGTCATTGTGTGTAATGTCCAATAGGGTCAATCATTGCATGCAATGGCTAAAATAACCATCAATTTCATGCAATTTCATGCAAAGACTAACTTTTCCAATTATTTATTTCACACTTTGACTGACCGCTATAGGCCTATTCGCTAATATAATCCTACAAGACTGCGATTTCTGAGTCGCAGGCTGTGCTAATGTATGAAATGAAGACCCTATTGGTCATTACACACAATGACTGAAACTTTTAGTCATTTCGTTTAATGACTGATTACACATTTTGTCTGTAACATATATATACTATATATATATATATATATATATATATATATATATATATATATATATATATAATGCCCTTGGTACTTCGTATGATAAAAAACTCGTTCGGAGACATGATGCGACCGTGTGTTATAGCTGTCGTTCAGTTGGAGGTCAGGGAACGTTCGTCGGAATGCTGAAGCGTTATGTCGTGACAGATATTCTTTGGGAAGGATTGCTTCCGCCTCTGTTCTCCCCCGGATTGCAGTTCAATAATGCTGAACTAACAGGCCCCATGTTTTCTCATCGGAATTAAGAGATAAAAGCGCAAAAGTGGGAGATTCTTTAGATGTTCAAAACTTCTAGTATTTAGAAATTTTAGAGAATATTAAAATAGTGGGAAACAATGCACTTTCTCTACATGGAATCAGCTAGATTCACTGCTGGGGAGGAGAAATGTCTGTCTGTCTGTGTCTGTGTCTGTGTCTCTGTGAGTCTCTCTCTCTCTCTAACTCTCTCTATCTCTCTCTCTCTATTTCTCCGTCTCTGCTTGTCTGTCTGTCTGTCTGTCTGTTTGTCTCTCTCTCTCTCTCTCTCTCTCTCTCTCTCTCTCTCTCTCTCTCTCTCTCTCTCTCTCAGATTCTGGTCTAACCTCAGCATACTAAAACATGGTTTTAGTTTGCCATTGGATTGCGATTGAGCCATTAATTCTCGGTCTAATATTAGTTTCGATGGCTTTCAGGATAATAATCTAATTGCTGTCGTTGTAGTGGGCGAAGACCACCCAAGTTCCAACGAGTGCATGTTAGCGAATGTTGTAGATTGAGTGGAACATTCTTCTTGACGTGGTTTACAGTCGCGGTCATAACCTTCATTGAGTCCTACTTGAATCTCCGCCGGGCCCAGCGCCTCAGAACTATTCGACGCTCAGACATGCTCAGCTTAATTAATTAAGCAACACATTCTACGACAACAAGAATAACCCGTAGAAAATGTGTACGTGTGTGGGTGTGTTATGTGTAGGCGCTCTGTGCAGGCCCGTCGAGAGAAATTCCAGGCCCCTGGGACCTGGGTAGGAACCAGTCACGGGTCCCTAGAAAGTTTATATTTAAGTGGTGACGAACGTTTTTTTTGCTTGTCAGGCCCCCCAACCGCCTTCAGCGTCTTATTCACGGACCCGCCCGGGCCCCAACAGATCGCCGGTCTCCTGGGCATCCCCCCTCCCTCCCCGCCACCCTCTCGACGCCTCTGCCTATGTGTATATTCAATATAAATTTCCATTTATTCCGATTATTCTAAGTTTAAAATCAAATGGAAGTCTGCATTGTTTATCATCTTATGGATGAATGAATTGGCACTTTAGGGGCCGTCCATAAAGTACGTCACGCTAATTTTTTGACAGCCTTTGCCCCTCCCCTTGTCACAGTCTGTAACAAACCTGGGACCACCTCTTTACAGTACTTACAAATATCGGACCCCCTCCGTCCATCAGAAGAGAAAGTAAAATATCGCCGCATGTTTCCAGATTTTGTGTGCTTTAAAAGATTAGGCCTATCGTCACGTGAGATCTTTACCTCTCCCCCCCCCCAGCTGTCACAAACGGTCACGCTTTCTTATACCTCTGCCTCCCTTCCTTCCTTCTTCCTCCTCCCTCCCTCCCTCGGAGCGTGACGTAGGCCTACTTCGTGAACGGTCACTTAGGCTGATTACGCTAGTGCATTAATCGAGCGCTACAACCATTAAAAGCAAGCGCTATATAAAACTTTCGCAGTTGCATTAATCGGTGACCGCCAATTAATTAATTAGGTCTAATTAATTATCGTTTGCGGTCAATCGGTGAACTTTCTTTCTCGTTTGAGCAGAAACTTTTCAAACATATAAATTCGAAGAATTTGAGCGACTGTAGACTGTAGAGACAAAGAAGGGAATTTTACTCCAATTTCTATATTGTGCACAAATTTCTGAGTCAATACGACATTACACTGTAGGTCTAAGCTACTTTAGGTCTAAACTTAAAACATTCCTATTCCAAAAGTCATTTCCTCCGTAGCTATAGCAACCCGCCCTGCCGCCTCATGGATACATTGACCATTGCCCGGCCGACAACCCACCTTGCCTATAGCTATTTCAAGAAAGATTAAGCGCATAAGAATAAGATGTACAGTACTACCCCAAAGTGCTATGTAAATCTACGAAATTTTACTTACTTACTTACTAACTAACTTACTAACTTACTAACTAACTAACTTACTTGCTTACCTACTTACTGACTTACTGACTTACTGACTTGCTTACTTACTGACTTACTTACTTACTTACTTACTTACTTACTTACTTACTTACTTACTTACTTACTTACTTGAGACGACGATCTTGCCAGCGACGCCATGTGCATTGTTCGTCGCGTGTTCCAAAGATGTCGCTTTTGACTTCGGAATTCATTGACCATGGATTCGACAGATGGCGTCGAGTTTCAAACGATTCGTCTGTATTCTAACATCGCTGCTCTTTTAGAATTTAGACGGAATTGATTATTCCTTTTCCCTCTTGAGTTTCCGCCGTTATTTTAGAATTTAATAGAATTCGAGTCTTCGGAGAGCGTCTAGGATATCATTCATCACAATTTTCTTCATCGGCGGGATAATAATAATAATAATAATAATAATAATAATATTATTATTATTATTATTATTATTATTATTATTATTAATAATAAACATGATTTTCACGTGGTTTAGGAGGCTAAGTTAGCCTGTGTGATAACCACTCCACTATCAGTGGCGTAGCCAGGATTTCCCGAAGGGGGTTTATGATTCCCATGTGATTCCCACCTTCAAAAATCCTGGCAAGCAAAAAAGGTCGTCAACTGTTATTCTGCTTGATTAAGTGAATTATATAAGTATATGAGCGCGGGAAGATATATTGATATTTTTCTTTGTTTTTTTTTTTTTTGCTACCTTAAACCCGATTTTGGCGCCCCTCCACTCACAGAATAATACTACGCAAAAAAAATTTGGTAGGGCCAGCCAAGGGGATTCACCCTCCCCCTGGTTACGTCACTGACCACTGTAATAACATGCTGCATTTAATAAATATAACCTATGTTTTCCCAGATAACTTTTGTCACGGCCATTGCCACGTCAGTCCACAAGAGCAGAGCGATAGATAACGATACAAGTCCTTTTATTGGAGCGATTCTGAAATGATAATATATCGGCGGAATAAAAAATAAAATTCGTCAAAGAATTTCAGATTTTCACAAAACGAGCATTTGCGTTTCCCGTTTGACGTTGGTCAAGATCTGTGGACTGCTGATCGCAGTGCACGGCCTTTGCGGCACTACCTGCTATTTTTCAAGAGATGGTGGTCAATGGAGTTAATAGTAGCTCCAGTGCTATGCATGGTTGCTCATGTTCCAGGAACTATATAGAATTACTAGCTAACGGGAGAGAGAGAGAGAGAGAGAGAGAGAGAGAGAGAGAGCAAATAACAAAGTCACGTGACTGTGCGTCATACAGGTGCTTGCTTACTCATACCAGTGATGCTATGGGCGCGGTTAAGAAAGACGGAATGAAAATCTAGAATGAAAGAAAATGTCAAAACCCTCTCCTCCTTTCCTTCCTCTCCCTCCTCTTCACCCTCTCCTTCCTTTTGGACTGTCCTCGTTATTAATGACGTCAACAAATTAGGGGGAAGGGGTTTGAAAAAGTTTGACAGTTATTGACAGGCGGAGGGTGTAAAGAGAAGTTGACGTCGACAATTTCAAATAATCAGAAATTATGTAATTTCATGGAATACTATTTATTGCAACGGAAAAAATCCTGACAGGCAAAAAAACAAATGATCATCGCCACATTTTGACACCCGAAGACTAAAAAATGTCATTACCACAAAAACCAATAACCTTCTAAGGATTTTAGGGAGACCGTCACTGATTTTGGAAGAGGGTGGAAAGTTTCTGGCATAATTACAGGGATCGCTGAAGGTTTGACAGTTGTTGACAAGGGGAGGGAGGTCAAAAATTATCCCAAAATTGTTGACGTAATTAATGGACGGCGCTTTTCACTCTTCTCCCTCCTCCTCCTCTTCCTCCTCCTCTTTCTCTCCCTTCTCTTATTCCTATGCTTTGGAGCAGAGTTCACACACACACACACACACACACACACACACACACACACTGTATCATTCTTCCATTCTAACGATTTTCTCATTAATGTCTCCGAAATTTCTCTAAAAGTTCTCAATTGGTCTCGCCTTCTGGCGTAATTATTCCGGGGATCGGGTTGGCGGACAGAGAGGTTCACGTGTCCCGATGCCCTTCCTCCGTCGGCCTTCAACCCGCCCGCGGCTGAAAGGCCTCGACACAGCATGCAGTGGTCAAGCGCTTCTCCTAAATGGTCGCCAAACAAATCAGATCAACGAACTTCTATGGCGCCATTATAATTATTTCCCTTGGCACAGGTCGACGGTCACTTGAAGGCGAGACCTTTCGTCAGAATTGTGTCCGGTTTGGGAGGGGGAGGGGGGGGGAGGGAGCGGTCGAATCCCGTAAATCAACCGGAAGTTGTCCGATTAATCCGGACGGTAGAGCACCGCTTGGTAAATACAGTAATAATTATGTCCGGTTCAAAGATTATGTAGAAGAGAATTTTGACGATTTTATGGCCAATCAAATCATTGTCGATAGACGAATATGTGATATCATCGAGACGACGACGACGATGACGACTACGACTACTTGAAACTGGGGCGTCAAAAGTTATGGAGAAATAGATAAATGTTAATATTAAAACCGGGCATTTCGTCTCGAGGAGCATTACAGGTTCCTTCGTTACCGTTGGGTTGCTTTTTTTATAAGCTGAGGCAGCGCGAGACTCGGGAACGGAATATATATTCTAGGGAAAAAATCAGACGTCGGTCGAATCACCGAGAAGCGTCGAGATGACTCATATTTGTGTTGGCAAATTGCCAATCGACAGCCTCGGATTTCCCGAGTCACGTGACACAACACGATGCTTTCTCCGTGGAAGTCAAAAGGTGCTTAGCCACCTTTCCCAGGCTCTCCATTATGCGCCATATAATCATTTAAAAATGTCTTCCAACGGAACGATTCACCGACCGACTCCTTTAGAGCCTCGTTTCTATTCTATTCTTTGATTCAAACGCATGCTTCGTTATTTTTGACACACTTTACGCTCATTTGTCAAAAACCGGTCATAGAAATAATAATAATAATAATAATAATAATAATAATAATAATAATAATAATAATAATAATAATAATAGGCCTAATGTGATTTTAAGTGGTTTAGGAGCCTAAGTAAGCCTGTGTGAAAAACACTGAAGAATTATAAAACGCTGCAGTGACAACAAACAGAGGAAGAGCAAAAAACTGAAATGCAAGAGAATTTGACAAAATAATGGCGTTAAAATTGTTTATAGCGAATTTGCGAATTCTCCTAATTCCCGTTTTTATTCGATTTCCCGAAACCCTCCTCCTCCTCCTCCACCGGAAACTGTTACCATCAGCCATCGGGCGATAGGCAGACAGACGTCTTACGGTTTTAAAAGCGCTACAAAATTTAATAACAGTAATCGTCGCCTAATGGCGGAATAATTACACCGATGTACGGTAACCATAATGGCGTCTAATAACAAAATACTGCTCTGACGCTTCATTTACATCTCACTTTATTCACTTCAAAAATCTATGAATCATTGCAACAGCTATATCAGTCATTCTGTCTGTCTGTCTGTCTGTCTGTCTGTCTGTCTGTCTGTCTGTCTGTCTGTCTGTCTGTCTGTCTGTCTGTCTGTCTGTCTGTCTGTCTGTCTGTCTGTCTGTCTGTCTGTCTGTCTGTCTGTCTGTCTGTCTGTCTGTCTGTCTGTCTGTCTGTCTGTCTGTCTGTCTGTCTGTCTGTCTGTCTGTCTGTCTGTCTGTCTGTCTGTCTGTCTGTCTGTCTGTCTGTCTGTCTGTCTGTCTGTCTGTCTGTCTGTCTGTCTGTCTGTCTGTCTGTCTGTCTGTCTGTCTGTCTGTCTGTCTGTCTGTCTGTCTGTCTGTCTGTCTGTCTGTCTGTCTGTCTGTCTGTCTGTCTGTCTGTCTGTCTGTCTGTCTGTCTGTCTGTCTGTCTGTCTGTCTGTCTGTCTGTCTGTCTGTCTGTCTGTCTGTCTGTCTGTCTGTCTGTCTGTCTGTCTGTCTGTCTGTCTGTCTGTCTGTCTGTCTGTCTGTCTGTCTGTCTGTCTGTCTGTCTGTCTGTCTGTCTGTCTGTCTGTCTGTCTGTCTGTCTGTCTGTCTGTCTGTTCCGTACAGAATTGGGATGTAGCGTGATGTCATAGTGAGAGATAGAGAGAGAGAGAGATTACATTGCCTCGGCCTCAGCAGCAGTCTCTCTGTCTCCTCCAGGTCTCTGCGCCGTGCGCGTGCCGCTGGTAACGGCGGGGGGAGTGACAGCGCCCCGTGAGAAGAGGGAGGGAGTGAGAGAGGGAGGGAGGGGGAGAGATGCGACGTCCCTCGGCGCCTGCGTCGACGGATAGCACCCGGGGCTGACTCATCCCCGGCCGCCGCAGCTGCTGCAGCCAAGGGAAGAGGCGAAGGAGGAGGAGGAGGCAGGGGCGAGAGCAGAGGGAGAAAACAGCTACCACGCCACTTTCGGCGAGGAAAAAATATTCCTTTCGAGGGAGTTTAAAAATCGGTCGGCGGCACGAGCCCGGCTTCCGGTTTCCGGTTTCAAGTTTTGACTCCCTTCCCCCTCCGCCTCCCCCTCCCCTCCGCCCTTCGGCGGCTCCTGTGGGTGAAAGATCGATGCTGTGAACGCCCCGGAGGGTAAAAGGAGAGCGCGAAGGGGAGGAAGGGAATCGGCGTCCGATGAAACCCATCACTCGCTTAAATTCATCTCCATCTCTCTCTCTCTCTCTCTCTCTCTCTCTCTCTCTCTCTCTCTCTCTCTCTCTCTCTCTCTCTTGTCATTTCGCGTATTTCATTAGACTTAATATTATGCGCTCAATATTATTAGCGTCGATTGCAAGAGAACTCAACGGAGGGAAAAGGCATTGGACGCTGCTGTCCTCCGCCATCCACCCATCTGACGGCTTTTGAGAACGGTCTCCTCAAATCGCCTTTTTCTACTCTGAAAGATCTCTTCCTTTTACAGACAAATTTAAATTTACCATCAAACCCCTGCTCTACAAAAAATGTATTGTAATTATTATAATTATTATTACTATTATATTTTATTATAGTAGTGGCAGTCGTCGTCGTCATCGTTATCGTAGTAGTAGTAGTAGTAGTAGTAGTAGTAGTAGTAGTAGTAGTAGTAGTAGTAGTAGTAGTAGTAGTAGTAGTAGTAGTAGTAGTAGTAGTAGTAGTAGTAGTAGTAGTAGTAGTAGTAGTAGTAGTAGTAGTAGTAGTAGTAGTAGTAGTAGTAGTAGTAGTAGTAGTAGTAGTAGTAGTAGTAGTACTGTAGTAGTGTAGGCCCTAGTAGTTGTAGTGGTGGTGGTGGTGGTGGTGGTGGTGGTGGTGGTGGTGGTGGTGGTGGTGGTGGTGGTGGTGGTGGTGGTGGTGGTGGTGGTGGTGGTGGTGGTGGTGGTGGTGGTGGTGGTGGTGGTGGTGGTGGTGGTAGCAGTTGCTGCTGCTGCTGTGTAGCAGTAGCAGTAGCAGCGACTGAGCCAGTGGTGATGAATTTTTAGAGCGCTCTGTAAATTCTTTGCTTCGATTGATCTGTTTATTTTAAAGGCTGTTTCAACGATCACTGATATCAAATGGTTCGTCACTCCTAAGTCTGTGATTGGAGGCATCCTTCAAATGAAATGCAATTGCGAAATGAAAATAAGATATTAAAAGATCTTAAAGAAATAGATTCGGTCGCAATCCATGGGTATTCGCTTATCGATGCTTTGTTGTTTGATTCTCGTCCAATTCTTGTTGAATGAAGAATGTTCCTGTTTGAATCCAAGTTTCCGGTCCTGATGATCAGAGGTGGAAGCTCAAATAAGTCATCTCATTAATAGGACCCCTCACTCCTCTGGTCGTCCTCCATCAGCATACCTGAGGTTTGACCGTGACCATCTGTCGTCGATTTTCTCAGGTGCTGCGCCTACCTTTAGTTGTTCTCTCACCTGTTGCGTCTTACGTCATCTCGTCGTCTTCATTTTGCATTTGAGTCGTCTGTCGCATGACGTAAAAGTGACGTCAGAGAACAGATGACGTCACTCTGCGCTTTCTCGCATCACTGATTCGAGAAAATCTGTCGTTAGTTAAGCATGGCGACATTCTTACTCTTGAAACTCAGTTAACGTCTGTTTTTCGATCGAATGAACTTTAACACAGCATAAAAAGCAGAATATTCGTCCATAGCTTTACCTTCGCAAACCGCTAAACCCGATTGCATCCTATCGTAATCGTCTGGTGCTGGAAAATGACCTTTTGACCCTTCCTTCCAATCGCTGATTCACTCCAGATGCTTATCTCTCATCTGACCATTTCCTTCTCTTATCGTTTCACGTTTCCTCATTCCATATTCCTATACCGCAATTGTCTCTTCCGTATACGATCAATAGTATCCAGTTTCACCCTCATCTTTGTATCCTTGTATCCTTGGCTCCCTTGCATGCTTGTATCCTTGTATCATTGTATTCTGGTGCCCTGGTATCATTGTATCATGATATCCTGGTACCCTGTTATCCTGGTCCAGACATTGTTCAATCGGTCAGTGTCGGAGCTATGCACGATGAGTTCTCAAGATCAACGTCAATGATACTTTGAAAGTTTGAGGTTATAGTGTTAGTCTGTTAGTCTGTTAGTCTTTTAGACATTTAGTCTTTTAATCTTTTAGTCGTTTAGCCGTTTAGTCTTTTAGTCTTTAAGTCTTTTAGTCTTTTAGTCTTTTAGTCTTTTAGTCTTTTAGTCTTTTAGTCTTTTAGTCTCTTAGTCTCTTAGTCTCTTAGTCTCTTAGTCTCTTAGTCTCTTAGTCTCTTAGTCTCTTAGTCTCTTAGTCTCTTAGTCTCTTAGTCTTTTAGTCTTTTAGTCTGTTAGTCTTTTAGTCTTTTAGACCTTTAGTTTTTAGTCTTTTAGTCTTTTAGTCTTTTAGTCTCTTAGTCTCTTAGTCTCTTAGTCTTTTAGTCTTTTACTATTTTAGTATTTTAGTCTTTTAGCCTTTTAGCCGTTTAGTCTTTTAGTCTTTTAGTCTCTTAGTCTTTTAGTCTTTTAGTCTTTTAGTCTTTTAGTCGTTTAGTCTTTTAGTCTTTTAGTCTTTTAGTCCTTTAGTCCTTTAGTCCTTTAGTCCTTTAGTCCTTTAGTCCTTTAGTCCTTTAGTCTTTTAGTCCTTTAGTCTTTTAGTCTTTTAGTCTTTTAGTCTTTTAGTCTTTTAGTCTTTTAGTCTTTTAGTCTTTTAGTCTTTTAGTCTTTTAGTCTTTTAGTCTTTTAGTCTTTTAGTTTTTTAGCCTTTTAGTCTTTTAGTCTTTTAGCCGTTTAGTCTGTTAGTCTTTTAGTCTTTTAGACTTTTAGTCTTTTAGTCCTTTAGTCTTTTAGTCCTTTAGTCTTTTAGTCTTTTAGTCTCTTGGTCTCTTAGTCTTTTAGTCTTTTAGTCTTTTAGCCGTTTAGTCTGTTAGTCTGTTAGTCTTTTAGTCTTTTAGTCTTTTAGTCTTTTAGTCTTTTAGCCTTTTAGCCGTTTAGTCTTTTAGCCGTTTAGTCTGTTAGTCTTTTTTAGTCTTTTAGTCTTTTAGTTTCCCTACTGAGCGGCCATTTTCGCAGTTATTACTCGGCGATGATGTCACATCGATGTCGTGCATCGAAACGGTCTCTTCTGTTCTAGAAACGGTCTCGAACAATTCAAGGTCTGAACCATTAATAAGATCGGAGGCTGACATCTCATATTGACCAATCGCTGCAGCGTGTTGATGATAACAAATCATCACAGAGAACTTGACAGAAGCCAAGCTTCAGCTGGCCATTGGTCAGTTTCCGCTGTCTGCCTCCGAACTCATCTCGCATTTCACGCCCTCGGACGAGAAACAGGCTCTTTGATTTTCTTTTTAAAATTAAAAATATTACTCTCCTCTGTTAAATTAGGTTTCAACTCCTTGACTCCGTAGACCAATACTAAGTCAGAGATGATGCAAAAACGGAGAGCTTTCATTTATAAAGAAAATTGCCGAATCGAATTAAAACGATCAGAAACTACTTTGAGCTGAAAATTTTTGTTCCACGTGTAAAACGCTTTCTACTGGAACCAGAAGAAAAATATAGCAGAAAGTTGTGAGGGATTTGAGAATACTTCGAAAATCTGTGATAAAAAACCACGAGAATAATCCAGTTTTTTTCTAATTGATTTGCTCTGAGCGCTACCAATGATGCCCTCAAGATACAGATATGATCCAGCGGTAACATTTGTCGCCATGGATGGATAGATGGCGCTCTGACGCGCCTTACCTGCCAAGACCCCCCCGCCCACCCCACTTCTTCTCTCTCCCCCACCCCGTTCCAAACTGTGGTGGTCGTGGGGGAGAGGGGGCAGAACCCAAGACGAAGCTCACTGCACCGGATCATGGAAGCCTATTTAGGTTTCCACGACCGAATATTTACTTACTTACTTACTTAATACAACGGCTGACGTAATCCTCGGTCAATAACACAACGACTGCATGCGCTTACTAATCAACGTTTGCGCTGGTTCTCTGTTCGGCGTTTGTCGATACAACAGCAGGGCACCAGAGCAGCAGCAGCAGCAGAGAGCACCAGTCCCTCCTATAGTAACATTCGCCTTTCTGTTTAGTGGAAGTTTCCCGCCAGAATTTCTTTCAACTTCTTAGTTTCGAACGAAGTTTTCCATCCAGGGACCTAACTTCCTCCCTCCCCCTCTCCCGGCATCTGTACCTCAAAAAGCAATGGGCTGTATTATTTATTAGATGGATTATGTTATAGCCTAACGATTCATTCCATTGGCTTCCACCGCCTCTTCCCATCCACCTGCGCGTGTCTGCGGTGGAAAGGCAGGTGAGGGATGTGGAAAGGCTACAGCCGCGTAGACCTACATCAGGTGAGGCCGGTGGGGAGATGCGATGCTCCCTCCCTCCATCCTCCTCCTCCTCCTCCTCCTCCTCCTCCTCCTCCCAGTGTAATTCAATTGATTATCGCTTCTGAATCTGGCCGCACACAATCGCAGTCGCTAATTGCATTCTCCCCCCGGCGCACTTTCACTGAATTACCAGGCACTTATTGCGTCGTGGATTTAATTATCACCGACAATTATTATTATTATTATTATTATTATTATTATTATTATATTATTATTATTATTATTATTATTATTATTCATATGATGATTATTATTATGATTATTATGATTATTATGATGATTATTATTATTTATTATTATTATGATTATCATCATCATTATAATTATAATTATCATCTCATTATGATTATGATTATGATTATGATTATAGATTATGATTATGATTATCGATTATCGATTATAATTATAATTAGTTATCCTTATAATTATCTCGTTATGATTATGATTATGATTAGGATTATGATTATAATTATAGGATTATGAGGATTATAATTATAATTATGATTATAATTATGATTATGGATTATGATTATGATTATGATTATGATTATGATTATAATTATGATTATGAAAAAATTATAATTATAGAAATATTATTATTGATTATTATTATTATTAACATTTGTATTATTATTATTAGAACTAAATTATTATTATTATTATTTGATTATCATCATCATTTAATTATCATCATCTCAAATGAAGAATTAATCTGATGATGCCTTTTAGAGCGACTGACGTTGAACTTTCGTTGTCGTGAGAAATTAGGACATTTTAAGAGCAGTTTCTCCTTCGAAATCTCGTTCTGGAAAAACCATAAAAAGAAGGAGGACAAGGACGAGGAGGAGGAGGACGAGGAGAAGCAGAGGAGGAGGAAGAGGAGCAGGAGAAGGATCAGGAGAAGAAGGATCATCATCATCATCAGGAAGATCATCAGGAGGAGGAAATCATCATCATCGAAAAAGTGAAAAAATTATAAGTTTAGAAATCATCATAATCATCGTTATCGCCATCGTCATTTTGCCAACATTTGTAATGTCTCCAAGAGAACTAAACTAAGCTTACGTAGAATTTGACTAAGCATGCATTTATTTAACGCCATATCATAGAATGAAGAATTAATTTCAAAATGACACCGGTCCCTAGTGCAATAGGAACGTTTTCTACCGGTCTGCTGAACATAAAAGCTTGGAAAGCACCATCATAAGACTACGGCATTCGCTTGGTTTGACCCTTTTATATCACGACCATGAACCGATCCTCTGTTGGTCGAAATGGTTATTTTCCACTGAACCAAATCGGGTAAACACAGTGTGGTAACGTCATCATCATCATCATCATCATCATCATCATCATCGTCGTCGTCGTCGTCGTCGTCGTCGTCGTCGTCGTCGTCGTCATCAATCATCATAATCATCGTTATCGCCATCGTCCTTCTTCTACCCACGCCATTTTTGAGATAATTCCTTATTATCAGACGATGGTCACAATTGTGGTCACTCCATCATTTGAATTTATTTTGCTCCCAATTATGTAACTTGTCAAGACCCAATATTATTAAGTCCGTCCGATTGTCCTGTCCCGGTTGAGGCAGACAGGCAAATGGACAACTGGCACGTACAGTCGTACAGTATATAGAGTCTGGATGGAAATGGCGCAGTGGACTCAGTGGTGGAGTGGACCGATGCTGGGAGTGAATTCCGCAATCCTCGATCGGTCCAGCCGCTGAAACCGTGCGCTGACCAAGAGTGGCGCCGCTGCGATGTATCTGCGGCAGAATGACTGCAGCCAGAGACCCTGCTTCAGAGTGTTAACCCCTTAACTGGGGATCCCGAATATATCCGTCCATTTTACATTGAGTTGCAGTTAAATACACCGTTAAGGGGTTAACCCGTTTCCTGTTTGCGCCGAGAATACTCGCCCATTTTACGTTACGTTACAAATAAATGAACGGGTAAAGGGCGTTCGTGGACAGTGAGCAAGGGGACCGGAGGTATGGTGTGCGGCCATTAGGCAGGTCTTAAGGTCAGTTTGTATACAGTCTGACCGACGACCGCCGGTGGAGTGACCTGAAGACAGAAGTCCAGGTTCTATTTTGAGAAATTATCACAGAAACCAATTTCAAGTTCTAAACGTCTCCAACAACACTGCCATCATCACGATCATCGTCACCATCATCGTCGTTATCATCATCGTCGTGTATCATAGCAGTCCAAAGAAAACATAAGCATACATCTGTTGTTGTTGCCGTTTTTGTTGTTGTTGTTGTTGTAATCAGTGCTACGGCTAATCTGAAATACTGTGAATGTAGTGTATTTGTGAATGTTATCATCATAATGTTAAGTAAGCTTCGGCTGTCGAAATCGCAGTTGGGGTTCGTTTTACACTCAGACCAACATTTTCCACTTTCAGCGGTGAGAGGGGGGGGGTTAGGACGATTTCGACCCCCACTGGGAGCCTCACCTTCAGCCAGTGGGGGAAGGAGTCTCGACCCATCCTAAGCCGACGAAAACGATGACATTTAGTGGAACGGACTCATTCAACAGCGACGCGTAGGCTGTTGATAAACGGCGCCGTTACGACAGGGACGATGATCTTTTTTTAATATTAAAAATCACTCACAAAGACAAAGTCAAAGTCACGTTGGAAAATATTCGAATTGCGGAGACCAACCAAACGCCTTCGTTTGAGAATTTTTTTTTAGTGAAAGTGCAAATTCACCGACTACTTACTTACTTATGTCCTGCCTCTGGTTATTCAACGGCCATGAAGAGCTGCTGCAGCTCTCTCTCTCTCTCTCTCTCTCTCTCTCTCTCTCTCTCTCTCTCTCTCTCTCTCTCTCTCTCTCTCTCTCTCTCTCTCTCTCTCTCTCTCTCTCTCTCTCTCTCTCTGTCTCTCTCTCTCTCTCTCTCTCTCTCTCTCTCTCTCTGTCTCTGTCTCTCTCTCTCTCTCTCTCTCTCTCTCTATATATATATATATATATATATATATATATATATATATTCTATATCTCTCTTTCTCTCTTTCTCTCTCTCTCCCCCTTCTTCTTCTTCCGCTCAACTTCCGAACCCTTCCTTCCATCCCTCCCTCCCTCCCGTCCGCTCCGCTTTCTTCGCTCAGAAACCTTTTTCGGTGACCCGGAACCAGCGCTCCCTTCTCCGCCCGGCCCGGCCCGGCCTGGCCCGGCCCGTCTTCTGTCCCCCGTACCCCATTCCCCGTCGAGTGCGCTTGCTTCGAAGGGGTCCCGCATCTGGCAACCGTCTTCGGCGCTGATAATAAAGACGAGACTTCCGGTGTCAAGCGGCATCGGGCCGGGGTCACGACCCCGCGCGAGGGACGGTGAGGGGGACGTGGGGGGTGGGGGCGTGCGAGAACCCTAGACCCCGGCGGCCGGGGATATGGGTTCAATTAGGTTTCGGGATGCTCGCGTCCCAAACAACATAAACAGAGACGCGCGCTCCGCGGATCAGGTTGCCTCCGACCGAGACAGAGAGGCAGAGACAGAGACAGAGACAGAGACAGAGACAGAAAGAGAGAGAGAGAGAGAGAGAGAGAGAGTCATCCGCGAAAACCTCCGACAGACCCCCACTCCGCCTCTCACCCAACCCCCGCCCGCCCGCACCGGCAGAGCGGATGCTGAAAAGAGAAGAGGGGTATAATGATAATGAAGGAGAAGAAACGCAAAAGAAGAATCTTCAAATCGAAGAGGAAGGACACGGGGCGGGTGGGGGTGGGAAAAAATAAGTGCACGGAAACATGCTGAGGAGGGAGGGAGGGAGGGAGGGAGGGAGGAGCAGAAGGAGGAGGAGGAGGAGGAGGAGGAGGCGGGTTTCGTATGGAAGGAAGGAAGGATGGAAGGAAGGATGCGGGGAAATTTACACTGCGCATGCTGCTCTCAATATCGGGCAAAAAGATCCGCCATTACCATACAAGGATCTAGAAGAGATTGGAAGAAGAAGAACAAGCGAGGTCAAGAGGTCATTCAGCCACTGCCTTCCTTCGGTGTCTATTTCTGGTGGATGCTGCGAGAGACTGACTGACTGACTGACTGACTGACTGACTGACTGACTGACTGACTGACTGACTGACTGACTGACTGACTGACTGACTGACTGACTGACTGTCCGGGCGAATGTCTTCCACTTCCCGCTGAATATTCATGTTCCAGGGTTTTTGCGCCAAATACTCGTATCGGATTCACATCCGGAAAAGAAGCAAACAAAGACGACTGGTCTCTCTCTCTCTCTCTCTCTCTCTCTCTCTCTCTCTCTCTCTCTCTCTCTCTGCCTTTGAGAAATTATCTTCCTACAACATCACACAGCAATTGCGTATTATCTTAACCCCTGATAGATATCCCCTGTCTATGCTTCTGTCTGTCTGTCTCTCCCTCTCTAGGTCTGTCTCCATTTCTGTCTGTCTGTCTGTCTGTCTGTCTGTCTGTTTCTGTCGGTCTCTATTTCTCTGTCTCTGTCTCTGTCTCTCTCTCTCTCTCTCTCTCTCTCTCTCTCTCTCTCTCTCTCTCTCTCTCTCTGTCTCTTGTCTCTAATCTGTATCTGTCTTTCTTTTTATCTGTCTGCCTGTCTGTCTGCCTGTCTGTCTGTCTGACTCTCTCTCTCTCTCTCTCTCTCTCATAGCGTCTTTTGCGAGTGACTATAGTCGTCGTCATCGTCATCATCATCGACGTCTATGGCGACTACATTAACGCGTAGACTTGCTTAGGCAGACGCGAGGCACTTGATTGAGACAAATTTAAATTTAGGATTTGTTTCTCGACTTGCTTCTTTGTGAACGACGGAAGGATCGAAACGAAGGGTAGGAGGAGGGGGCTTAAGTGCCTCGAACCCTCAGGACCACCGCCGGAACACCGAGCAGTTATCAAAACACCCCTCTGGCAACAATGTCTCTGCCATCGATACGGACAGGGCAAGGCACAGGGTACTTGGGCGAAATCTAAACAACGCTCCCCCCACCTCAGCTCACCCCACCCCCTGCCGCGTCTGAGGGCTAACTTAGGACCCCGCAGTCGAGAGAATCGAGCTACGGAAGGTCAAAGAAGAAAAACCAGAGGAAGTTCAGAACTGGTTTTCCTCGTCTCTACCAAGAGCCATCGTCGTTATCTTCAAGCCAAACATCGACACAAATTAATTCCACTCAGAGCAAATTATTACTCACGATAAGCAACGAACAGCATCAAATACTGAAAAAGCAAACAGTACAAAAAAAACCAGAGAGAAATGGGCAGAAACTTAGATGAAATCTATCAAAAGATGACAGGGCCACGAGCCTAGAGGACTAATAGAGGTTTACGACTCTATGATCAATGATAAATAAATGTTGCAAGGAACTATTATACTACAAACATTCGTTAAGAATTACTCTGGAGTCGAAGCGGGTGAAAGTAAAAGCTGTAAAATGTGCTTATCTAACTGTAAATTAGTTAAAATTACCCGCAAAGCGTCTAGTAAAATTCATTTAGCGCCATATTTTAGTACTACGGATTAATTATGCAGCCTATAATTATTCAGTAATACAGGATAATTTACATTCTGTGAAAATGCCAGTTTTATTTATGACGATGTTTTAAAGCGAATCGTTAATTGCAGCCTTTATAATCACTTCGATAACGACAGGAGTGAATTAAGTGACTATTTAATTTTGGATGTCACTCCTTAATTGAAAGCATGAGACTGAATCCTAGAACAAGGATTTATCCTCTCTCTCTCTCTCTCTCTCTCTCTCTCTCTGTCTCTGTCTCTGTCTCTGTCCCTGTCTCTCTCTCTCTGTCTCTCTCTGTCTCTCTCTCTCTCTGTCTCACTAACTCACTCACTAACTCATTCTCTGTCTCTCACTCCTCGGTCGCGTGACCGGACAAAATGTCACGGGCAAAATGTCACGGACAAAATGTCACAGGCAAAATGTCACGGACAAAATGTAACGGTTTAGGGTTAGGATTAGATTTAGGGTTACATTTTGTCCGCGGACATTTTGTTCCTAACACCGTCGGTTGTCGTTGCTAATTCGGTTCGATGCAGTTTCCGTGTTGCTTCGACCGATGTCGATTCTCACGTCATTTCCCATCTTACTTACCAACAGCCTCTAACAGGCTAACGATCACAAGCGCCCGATAGGATGACTGGAAAGAGGCAAAGGGGAAAGGTGGAGGGGCGAGGGGCGAGGGAGAGGAACTGTCGAGTCATGTCATGAAGCCGTCGTTGTTATGCGAAGGTTGGCCGCAACGTTGAACAATAATAATTCTCCACTGCTCCTTTTTTTAGCTGAGGAAAGGAACTGGAAATGGAATTACCACGTGATCACATCGATTTGCTCTCCAGCTCAGGACCTCATCCGATTTCTGTAGCGCCATTAGAGCCAACACCGGTTAAGGCAAGACGCAGATTCGATTACACGCAGAACCTCATGATGCACACTGATCATGCACGACGTTTAGAGAATCCATTGACTCTGTGTCACACGCTTTATCCCCTCTTCTTCTTTTTCTTCTTCTTCCCTCCCTTCCCCGCCAACCCCCCGGCCCTCCCATCCAAAGGAGAAACTTATGCTCCTCCTCCTCCTCCTCCTCCGCCGGCTAACGAGTTGCCTTTGAAGTCCCTTCGTTTCAAAGGACCGGAAGTTGGACCTCAACCGAAAAGACCGGCGGATGAGTAAACGACTGATCCCTTCGCCTCTCAATAGCGCTATAGGAACTAAACACACACACACACACACACACACACACACACCGACCCGCTGCATGTAATAATATCGCCGAATTTTCATAAGAGAATAATCTTTCTTCTCTCTGTCTCTCTCTCTCTCTCTGCTGTCTGTCTGTCTGTCTGTCTGTCTGTCTGTCTGTCTGTCTGTCTGTCTGTCTGTCTCTCGTCAAATCACTCATCAGTATTCACTGGAATTGAATAGGTCTATTCAGGTGTTCATGTCTTAGCAAAAGGCAGCGGATTTTCGTGACGATAGTATGATGAATGTCACTCCACATGCATGCAGTGGATGATGAATGACAGTTCGAGTGCTTCCAGGTGCTGTCGCCAGAGTGACTAAAGAGCACTTAAAATTGAGACACCAAGTTATCCGACTTCTTCAGCCTTAATTCGACAATGCGCTACATCAATAGGAGACCGTCGTCGATAGAGGCTGCAGCGTTAAGATCCTTGCTTCGATCTAGTCGATATACACGATAGACAGAGACAGAGACAGAGACAGAGACAGAGACAGAGACAGAGACAGAGAGAGAGAGAGACAGAGAGAGACAGAGTCAGAGACAGAGACAGAGTCAGAGACAGAGACAGAGTCAGAGACAGAGACAGAGACAGAGTCAGAGACAGAGACAGAGACAGAGACAGAGTCAGAGACAGAGACAGAGACAGAGAGGCATGCAGACACAGCGATATAGAGAGAGACATGGAGTGAGGAACAGGGCGTAGCGACGGGGGTATATCGGTATATAAACCTCAAAAATCAAGCTACCTTAAAATTGTTATTGTATTTTTAAGATTTTCGAAGTGTTTAAGGATTTGGATTTGTACCCTCCCCCATCTCATTATAACCCCAAATCAAATTCCTGGCTACGCCCCTGATTAGGAAGGAGAGCGATAGAGAGAAAGAGAGAGAGACAGACAGACAGATAGACAGAGAGACAGAGAGACAGAGGGAGAGTGGAGAGAGAACAGTAAATGTTCTTTTTTATAAATTCACCGAAGTGGTCTTAATAAGAGATATTCGATGATTCCGTCATTGTTTGTTTGTTTGTTTGTTTGTTTGTGTGTGTGTCATTATTTCTAAATCAGCGCTGTACAGAGACTTACGCAGTCTCAATGCTATACTGAATAGCGTGGACCATACATAGTGTGTCTCTGTGGCTAACGGGGTTAACCAACGTCATAATCAATTGCGGTCGGTCGATTGAATAATAAGCGATGATTTCTGAGACGCCATATTTTGCATCTGCCACAGAAGTTACTTTCCTAATGCTCGAATATCGAATATCTGGCAAAAATTTCAATCCTCGGCTTATGGCGAGTCGATACCAGCCACAGCCGTTGGTACAGTCGGGAAAACAGGAAATCGGTCACGTGACGCTGAATGACGAAACTGCGCGAGATGTCTGTGGGAATGACGCGCTGTGGATGACTGTGAGCGACAGAGGCGCTCAGAGTGTCAGCAGATG
>CM030838.1:3655486-3705486 GCA_018105865.1 Metaphire vulgaris
TAGTAGTAGTAGTAGTAGTAGTAGTAGTAGTAGTAGTAGTAGTAGTAGTAGTAGTAGTAGTAGTAGTAGTAGTAGTAGTAGTAGTAGTAGTAGTAGTAGTAGTAGTAGTAGTAGTAGTAGTAGTAGTAGTAGTAGTTCTCTACCGAAGTTCTTTTAATAGTTAACCTCAGGAGACTTTGATGTATTCGATCGTCCGACTGTGTCTCATCGAGAGAATTAATTATTGACCTAATTCCAGAGAATATCTGAAACAACTCTTGTTTCTTCGTAACCGTTGCGTTGCCTTCGATTCAATCGAAGTCACTGTCGCTCTGCTTCCGTCTCTCTGTCTGTTTGCATGTCTGTCTGTCTGTCTGTGCGCTTGTGCATCTGTCTGTCTGCGGTGATCTTGCATATTTTATCTTGGCGTTGACCCCACGTGGTCGACCCACGGATATCGAATCATTCCTCTTCTATTAATATCGCACCCGCGACTGAATGATTGAAATGAATGAGGAATTTTAACGAGGAAGAAATATTTCGAGCTGTTTCGGGCGACAAACGGTAGAATATTTAGGGTAATACAGACGACCACTTAGGTCTCTCATTATACCAGAAACGACGTGTTGTTGTTGTTGTTGTTGCTGCTGTTGCTGTTGATGGTGAATATGACGATGATGATGACGATGATGATTATGGTGACGATAAAGACGACGTCGATGATGATAATCATAATTATTTTGAACCGATTTCCTGATGAACTCTGTAATGTGCTCTTGCTTCTGACATTTGGTAATATGGCGCAAAAGAAATTGTAATTCTAATCACCAAAGTAAACAAATTAATCGAGATTTAAAATCAATCGAATCATAGACTTCTATAGCGCCACTTCATAATTTACAAAAGCATCAGTCGTTACATATATATATGTGTGTGTGTATGTATGTATATATAAAAACTAGTATTAAATAACATATATTAGTCTATATGCAGCGTATATATATGTATTATGTATATTATATTAGTTTAGATATTACCACTCGCACTTTTATAATTCCTTGAAATTGGTTGTCTCTCCGTGAAGAAACTAAAATTAATCCTCTGTAGTCTGTATTTATAAGAGAGAGAGAGAGAGAGAGAGAGAGAGAGAGAGAGAGAGACAGACAGACAGACAGACAGACAGACAGACAGACAGACAGACAGACAGACAGACAGACAGACAGACAGACAGACAGAGAGAGAGACAGAGACAGAGACAGAGACAGAGAGCGTTCTGAACTGGATCCAATTTGGGAAGAGATAACGTCCCATTGCAATGAGGAAATACTCGTGGCTGTTGTTGTTGTTGTTGTTGTTGCTGAGGTTAATCGCCGGATGATGTTAGGTCATTATAATGTACATCGGGCGATCGTCTCGTCACAGGCGCCATCTTACGACAACAGAATCAACGTCTTATCTGTGCGCTCCTTGTCATGATAACTCCACGCCAAGAGAGATAAGGAGCCTTCCTTCGGTCTAAGAGCTCCTAATGCCCTCCGGCCATCTTCATCCCAAGAGAGAGAGAGGGGGGAGGAGGAGGAGGAGGAGGAGAGATACTAGGTCGAACTCTGACTCTTCTTGACCGCATGGCGAACGCTATACAAGGCTGTCTGTCTGTCTGTCTCTCTTTCTTTCTCTCTCTCTCTCTCTCTCTCTCACTCTCTCGCTGTGTCTGTCTCTCTAATATTTATGTCTGTCTTTCTGTCTCTCTCGCTGGCTGTCTCTCTTATTCCTATTTCTGTCTGTCTGTCTGTCTGTCTGTCTCTCATTTTCATACTTCCATCTTCCTCTCACTGCCTTTCCTTTCCTCCTCCTCCTCCTCCTCCTCCTCCTCCTCCTCCTCCTCCTCCTCCTCCCTCTACCTCAGCCCAGTGAACTTGTCCTGTCTGTGTCTGTGAAACTATTAATCGTTAATTTCGATCTAATAGAACTGCGCCAATCAGTTCAGGTTTCGTCTCGGGTTGGCTGAGCTGCTCTACGCCCGCCAGTTGCGCAAGCGATGCGAGTCGTGTTCGGCGCTGGTCTAACGTCCATTACCCCTCCCTCCCACATCCCCTGTCCCTCCCTTCGCCCTCTCTCTCTCCCAGCGATTGCTCTGAGTCGATCGTTCGGAGGTTATTTGGTGCAACTCAACAACCGAGCCACGAGGACATCCAAGCGGACAATCACAGAGACAAGACGCAAAGACAACGGGACACGATGGCCACAGGTGGATACTCGCTACAGTGAGTATCCGTTTCTCACTTCGGATACTAAGATACTCGTTGCGCTGGTTCCATTGGTCGTCGTCGTTGCGCTGGTTCTCTTGCGTCATCGTCACACCGAACAATCCGTTCGACGAATCCAAGGAATTTATGTAGCGCTGAATCGCCTTAACGCGAAAAAATGATTCATTTTGCACCGAATGAACCCTTAACACTACCACACAGATGCGCTGTTTAGCGAGCGGGTCACTGCCTCCCCCCGCGCTTCCCTTGCATCACCACCCACCCCCTCTGCCGCTGTCGGTCTCTCCACCCATCTCCCTCCGTCGCCCACAATCCGTGTTCATCGACAGAGGACATTTCCAACGAACTCGACCACGCTCAGCCTCTTATGCTTCGACAGAAGAGGAAAGGGACAGACAGACACACAGACATACACACAGACAGACAGACACAGACAGACAGACAGACAGACAGACAGACAGACACAGACAGACAGACAGACAGACAGACAGACAGACAGACAGACAGACAGACAGACAGACACACGCATACAGACACAGAGACAGACGGACACACAGACGGACACAGACAGACAGAGTGACTGACTGACTGACTGACTGACTGACTGACTGACTGACTGACTGACTGACTGACTGACAGAAATAGAGAAAGAGTAGAGAAAGCGACAGAGACAGAGAACGACAGAGAGAAACAGAGACATAGAGTGAGATAGAAAAAGCGACAGTCAGACAGACAGCGACAGACAGACAGACAGACAGACAGACAGAGAGGCTGCTGAGTCCTTCGGGGTCCAGGTAGGTCCCGAGGTGGTCTTGATTCTCGCAATTCTCTTCAAACTTTCCTCTCATCGAAAAGCATTGGCTCTGGCATCAACAAAGGGCAAATGGTCATTCTCTCAGAAACACTCTGCACTGAATGACCCCTTCTTCATCCTCTTTTCATCATCATCATCATCATCATCATCATCATCATCATCATCATCATCATCATCATCATCGTCGACGCCGTCATCATCATCATCTTCTTCTTCGTCATCGTCGTCGTCATCATCATCATCATCATCATCATCATCATCATCATCTTCTTCTTCATCTTCTTCTTCTTCTCCTTCATCTATCGTTCCATTTGTCTCCCGACATCAAATAAACGTTCGAAGATGACGTCATCGCAGAAGCGATATCGCAATGGATACGTTATAAAATATCTGCTTCTTCGTTCGACGCGACGAATAAAGAACAACAGAGAACCAGTATGGCTGCCAATGACATCGTCAGCGATTAAGATAGCGCCATTATTAGGGCGATAATACCGGCATCGGCGAACACGATAACGGCGAAGATAACGGTGACGATAATTAATCGAATCACAATTAACGCCACAAGTGTTGACGTTTCGGCGTTGTTAATGAGTGGAGAGGGCGAAGGGCAGGAGAGGATTAAGTAGCCAAGGCAACGCCGTAGATAAGGATGACTGGAAACCGACCTTTGATACGCCGATAATTAATAAAAGATAGTGTTTGTCGAACTAACATCAGGTGAGTTATAGATGGAAGATAAGATCAACGCCCTCTTCCTTATTCTCCCTTTCACCTTCTTTTCCCCGATTGCTTTGACTCATCCGTCCGTCAGCAGCAGCAACAGTAGCGGCGGTAGTAGTAGTAGTAATAGTGGTGGTGGTGGTGATAGTAGTACTGTAGTAGTAGTAATAGCGATAGTATTAGTAGTAGTAGTAGCAGCAGCAGCAGCAGCAGTAGTAGTAGTAGTAGTAGTAGTAGTAGTAGTAGTAGTAGTAGTCAGTGGCGTAGCCAGGATTTCCGAAGGGGGGTTAAAAAAGTTCGTCGATGACCGCCAAGGGGGGATTTTCACCCCAAAAATCGCCAAAAATCGCCTATAAAATAAAAATTGGATGAAAATACATTTTAAAAAATTTTTTCCCGCCGTCCAAGGGGGGTGTAACCTCCAAAACCTCCCGTGGCTACGCCACTGGTACTACTACTACTACTACTAGTAGTAGTAGTAGTAGTAGTAGTAGTAGTAGTAGTAGTAGTAGTAGTAGTAGTAGTAGTAGTAGTAGTAGTAGTAGTAGTAGTAGTAGTATATTATCTTTACTTTTTATCCGTCAAAAGAACCCTACTTTTGAACCCCTCCTTATTGTCTCTTTGTCCTTCTAGTGCTCCTCCTCGTCCTCCACCACCCGACCTCACCCCCACCATCACTTCTTCCTCTTCCTGCTCCTTCCGCTCCTGCTCCTGATTCTGCTGCTGCTGCTGCTCCCCTCCTCCTCCTCCTCCTCCTCCTCCTTTTCCTCCTCATCGGCTGAAGATATCGTAGGCATGTCGAAATGATATGATGCCAAACTTAGAATATTCTGTTCCCTAGACCCTCCATTCAGTGGCGGCTTTACGTGAGAGGCCCAGGGGCCTGTGCCCTCTATTGAATGCCTTGCCCCAAGTGGCCCCACAGTTGGTACCCTATACTTACTACTACATACAGTACCTATCAACAAATGGTTAGCCCCCATGCTTAGAAGTTGCCACCCAAACGCCCCACCCCACTTGCCAAATCCTGGAGCCGTCACTGCCTCCATTCTGGCTTGCAAGTATTGAAGACTGGTTATTCGATCGAAGCTAATCCTTCTTTCAAGTAAAAAAGTGTGTGAGAGAGAGAGAGACACAGACAGACAGACAGACAGACAAAGACAGACAGACAAAGACAGAGAGACAGAAAGAGACAGAGAGAGAGACAGAGAGACAGAGACAGACGGAGAGAGAGAGCTGTTAATTTTCAGATATCTTTTTCATTATCCGTATCTCGGTCCACAAACCTAACCTATCGCATGCTATCGATCAATGGCATAAGAGGTCATTTTCAATATGGCGTCATTTAGTTGCAGGAAAGCGACGAAGACCATCACGTGAAAGCCATCATGACCTCCTCTCCACGATCGATATCACGACTGTACTCTGGTTCTCTGCTGCCGTCATCGGTCGACGCTGGTGCCCTGTTGTTGCGTTCATCAGATGCTGGTTCTCCACATAGATTTTCCCCATCGCTGAAACATGTCACAGTATATGGGTCGGCGTTCTGTTTGTCGAGTGCATCCAAGCGCAGCGAAAAAATGAACGGCCGCATATCGAGTAAAGGTCGAAAGAATACAACGCACTATATTTATTAACTGTCCTCGTTTATTGATTTAATAAAATGTGGGCATGAATTCTTCTGTCTGTATATTTATGTAGACCTATGTACCATGTGCAGGCATGTTATGACGGTTCAAAAAGCGCAAATAAGCGCTACAAAACTCTTATGACTAGCTTATTGTTGTTGTCCATGACAATTTATATAGCGCCGTAACTTAGCAAGGCCAAACAAAGTCAAGGGCGCTTTGCAAGGGCGCTTGCGTCAATAAGCGGAGAAATGTTCAAACGAAGCCCTGTCAATGAAAATGCGATCGACAAAACCGTTACAAGAAGATTGTGTAAAAAAAGAGCTGACTAAATTTTTGTGATTCTAATCAACTATTTTACAATTTTGCACAAAGAACAAAACCAAGACTCTTTATAAAGTCATGTTTAACGTTCACTGGGCATGTACAGTAACGTTACACGAAAATTCTCTCAAAGCCTCAAACTATAAGAAAAGTGCTATTAACGGAACTGGAGACATAAACTCTATCAATAATTCTAAAAATCGATCGAAGTTCCCAGGAAAAAAAGTCTGAATATTTTTTAGCCATCAAAACCGACGAATTGGCCTCCTAGAAAACGAACTGAGGGGCCTCAGACCTTGAGCGGGGTCGCGGGTCACTGGGCGGGCGGCCCAGTTAGTTCGTTTTCTAGGAGGCCAATTCGTCGGTTTTGATGGTAAAAATATTAAGACTTTAATAAATAGAAAGATGCTCGCTTCGCTCGCGCTCGCTTCGCTCGCAGTGCAGGATAATACTAATCCAATACCTATACCTAATACCCAATCATTGAATCATGCTGAACAACATTTCAATGATCGCCACCTAGCCAAGCTCTGCGCCACGTAATAATTAGGCCTATGTACGTTAAAATCACGCAACTGTGGCCATTTGTGACGCTGTACACGTATTTTTGTGTACGGTAAAATGTACGTTAAAATTGCGCAACTACCTCAGGCTGCGAACAATTTTTACCAATAGCAACGTCGTCGCACGCCCAGCCCTCTGACGCTGCAATGACTCGACTAAACCGTGTTAAACTACGATTCTGCGAACAATTGTTACCAATAGCAACGTCGTCTTCGAACATCGTCCACCAACGCATCGCGACGTAAGGACTAAACGGTCTACCAATAGTCAACGCTCAAACGCATCGCCCAAACCAACGCATCTCGCCCACCAACGATCGCGACGTAAGGACTAAACGGTCTAAACCGTCTACCAATAGTCAACCAATCAGAACGCTTGAAGGTAACAGACAGAGAGACATACAGATAAGAATCTTAATATTATAGATGTTTCCTTCGTGAAACAAATTCGAGTTTTGGAAATCTTGCGGAGGATGGCGGAAGTCGATGACACGTGACACGTGGCACACTTGTAGTCATAGGCTTATACACTGTAGGGGGAGGGTAGGGGGGACCGGATCCCCTATTTTTGACTGAGACCAGTCGTGGGATTTGCGCAAAACCGCCAAGAATTTGTTTTTTTGTGGGGGAAGGGATGAAGTATAATGAATGGAACAGAATACGGGAATGTGTTAAGAACCATAGATGTAATAAACGTTTTTTACGTTTCTTATTTTGCCCACTTTTACGTTTTTTAACGTTTTTTAGTTTTGCCAACGTTTTTTATTATAAAAAACGTTAGCAAAATAAAAACAGATTTTCTTAAATCATCTATAACAAGCTAATAGTAATTAGCTTTCTGCTGTTTAGCTATAGAGTATAGTCGATTGCTTATTAGCAGGTCATGCAGCTTTACTTACTTACAACTTAGAGTAAGCAATGTATGCAAGTATTATTGCTGTTTATTTCATTTCACAGTCGTTTTGCATAGTGTGACTTGAGTATTTATTCCCAGTGGGTGGGTAAGGCACATGCACTAATCTCGCTCAGATAAACATCGGTAACGTTTTTTATTCAACGTTTTTTAACGTTTTTTATTTTTCCGACGTTTTTACGTTTGTTAACGTTTTTTTATTATTTTCCCAACGTTATTTACATCCATGCTAAGAACGACTTTTTTATCATACTTTTTTACTTGAAAATGTCAATGTGTCCCTATTGGGGCAGAAGACCCTATTCCAGGATCACGCCTGCGGTAAGTAAGTAAGTAAGGAAGTGGCGCCAACACTAAGGTTATGTTTAAAGATCTCAAACAGATACGCAGCCATGCAGGCCCGTACGAAGTGGGGGTACAGAGGGTGAGGCTGCACCCCCTGGAAAAATGTAGAGGGTGCAGTGCACCCCCTGGAAAGAAAGAAGATGGTCTGTAATCTTTACTCTGCCTGCACCCCCTGTACCCTTAAAAAGTTGCAGATGACCTTTTTTGCTTGTCTCAAGGTATTTTTTAGGGTGAAATTGGGCGTCGACGACCTTTTTTATTTTGTTTATCAAGGATTTGAAAGAGAAAACTTTTACATCGAGAAAATCTGCACCCACTGATGAAAATTCGTTCCGACGCCACTGTACGCAGCATCGATTTACAGGAACGAATTCTTATTTATTTAGCGGCAAACGGTGAGTGTTTTTATGCGCTCACGTCTGCATTTTATTTCTTGTTTGTTTATTCACACATTTTCTCAGGTTCATCGTCCTTAAGCCAAAACTGCAACACACAAACACACAAACGCACACACTAGTTAACTTATAAGATACATTAATAAATTATACTATACAACTTTTGTTCATATAATAATAATAATAATAATAATAATAATAATAATAATAATAATAATAATAATAATAATAATAATAATAATATAATGATGTTAATCTCCGACCCCAAGGACGAGGATAAGGACAATCAATCAATCAATCAATCAACAAGGACGAGGACTTACCCTCAAGCACAAGGACCACAAGGACTGACCCCAAGGACAAGGATCAAGGACAAGGACCAACTATTATTCTAGTCAACAGCAATGCTGCGTTTCAAATTTTGACTTTATTATTTGTCAAGTTTAATAATAGTAATAATAATAATAATAATAATAATAATAATAATAATAATAATAATAATAAATGAACAAGTGTTTCCAGCAGCTTAACAGTTGAGGTTAATTATAATATATCGCCACTTCGTTCAACTGGAGCCGACGTCGCTGGGCAACAAAGAATTCTGCTAAAGAATCAACTCTTCAACTGGTATTATAAAGGAAACAATGACTAAACATTTTAATTTAGCCTAAATATAAATCCACATACTACTCTTACCTTGGAAACATAATTATCAGTACAATTGAAAATGGTATACAAATAGGACCGAATAATAATAATAATAATAATAATAATAATTGGTCCTCTAAGAACCAGTAATATTATAATCGGAATAAAAACATTTCATTCGATCGAGGCACTTGTTTATTTGCGCGAAACGTATGTTAGGCCGAAGTGAAGTTAATAGGGGAAGTACAAGGAAGGCGGACAAGAGGCGATCAATTAATAACGCCCATGGCCGCTGTCGAAGACAAGCCCCCCAACCGCCCATGATCTGTCTTATCGACAGTTATCGCTGATGCATTGCAGACGACCGAAGCCCGAGACACGGACTCAACCGATAAGAAAGGCAAATACGCTGGTTCCCTTGATTCCATCCGTCGAGCGTTGCGTCTCTCGCCGAAGTCTTCTGGATAAGGACGATCTGACGACGACCGGAAGAGACGTGACCTGGAATCAGTACCAGGACACGGCGTCGACCAGGGGCCGATTACCACCCAAACGACTGAACAGGAAGTGTCGGTGGCACACACACACACACACACACACACACACACACACACACACACACACACACACGCACGCACACGCACACAGGACGCAACGATTGGATGGGATAAGGTGTGTGTTTTTGAAGGCCAGACAGAGAATTTGCAGGCGATAACACAGACACAGCACAGATACAAACGACTCTGCTATAAGACAGGACAATTAGTCATTTATAGTGTACGCGGTAAATCTAGTTGCGCGCTGAGACGAATTCTATGCAGTTTATCATTGCACAAATATAACGGACTCAAACATAAATATATTACTAATAGTCAACGTAAAACCTGGCATATAGTTTCAGTAAACAATATAATATTAATAATTGAATATAATATTAATAAGCATTAGGGTAGTCACGAGAGGGGTGCAGAGGGTCGAGCCCCCCCCTAATCTGGACTACACCGATCGTAAAATGTGTGCAAAACCGGTGGGAAAATTTATCAGCTGAGGGGCGGGGCATTCCCTACATGTATTTTCTGAAAATACTCTCCAAATCTTAAGATTTGATTCTAATATTGTCCCCAGATGTTTTAGATCGGGGTCGTTGGGAGAGCGCAAGACGAAACCCTCCCCAACAACCCCTACCGAGCCTATTCGGATATGACGACGTTGGGTTGTAGAAAAGATGACGTGTTCTTGTTCTAGACAGTGGCGTAGCGAGGCAAAGTGCCGCCAGGGGCGAGAAAAAAGTGCCGCCCTCAATTCTCCGAAAAAAGTCTGACAAGCAAAAAAAACGTTATCAACTCTCCAAAAAACTAACTCTCTGACTGACTAGCAAAAAATGTTATCAACTCTCAAAAAAGTATCTGATAAGCAAAAGACGTTATCAACTCTCCAAAAAGTCTGACAAGCAAAACAATCTAAGAAATCTCGAAAGTGCCGCCCCTAGAGCAAGTGCCGCCTGGGGCGCTTCGCCCCTCTGCCCCCTCGCTGCGCCACTGGTTCTAAAACCCTGGTTACGCCAATAATATTACATATCTATTATTGCAAACATAAAGCTATTGATATTAATCAACTAAATCAATTATTAAATACAAAATGGTAGTGTGATAAAAAGCCCTTTCAATATTTTAAATAATATCGATATCACAAACAGCAATAGATATATTAATGTTTAAATTTATCTCGAAAACTAAAGTCCTTATTAATACTGTCTATTATTGAAATATAACGATTTTCGCGTATGCTCATAATGTGCTCACATATGCTCACTTAACGTGCCGTCCAATGAACCAATGATCTAAATCAAGGTTTCCCAAACATTTAGGAACCACGGCCCACTTCAGCGACCCTAAGCATAGCATGTAATATAAAATATGCATTACGCCATCTGGCGAACGTTGGTTGAAAGGAATCTTCTGAGTTTTGAATAAATGGCCAAAGAAGAGCTCTGATTCAATACGAAAGAAAATGCGGCAAATATATTAAGCATGATTATTCATATTCTGCCAAATAAGACAAAAGGAGAGAAATAGATATTGAAATTTCTTGAACATTATTTTGTTAAAATTTTGCCAGGAACATACCTTTGTTAAGCGTCTTAAAAATTCTATAAATGTGGCAAAATCGCTGAATCTCCTGGTCAAATTGTTCCCTGAAAACCAATTTGTTATTATTGGAGTTTCAGAAACAAACAAATCGGACAAGATGTCCTCGCGATATTGCAAAATAAGATTAATTTTAAAAAGTACTATAGAGACAGGGGCGGTTCCACGTTGGGGATGACTGGGGATGCATCCCCACCGAGCATTTTTGCTCGATCTGGATGGGCGTTTTCAGAGTTTACGGGTCCGGGCCGCTATCCTCGTCATGGTCATCCATATGTAGGCCTACGGGGCTGATGACCTTTTTGTGCTTGTCAGCTTTTTGGGAAGGTATTTGTATTATTCACGCTTTTTCGGGATTTCGTTGTATCCCCCACCAACTTCTTGGAAATTCATTGCATTGCCCCACCAAGAATTCTTAGAACTGCTACTGACTATCTGGACTAGGGTTTCCCAAAATGTAAGGAACTGTGCGACTCACGTGAGCGGCTTTGTTACCTTTGTAACATGCCGCGACCCTGCAAAATTATTGTGAACTAAAATAGGATAAAACACTAATCAATATAATATAAGCCGTGTATGGAGGATTGCAGGCAGATAAATTTCTTAAAACCTAAGCCTACTTGTAACTTTCAAGACCTGTTAAATTGTGATATTGGTTAGAAAATGACAATTGTGAATCTAATTTCGCGCTACCCCGCGACCCATTAGACTGAGCCCTACGACCCACTTTTGGGTCGCAATCCACAGTTTGGGAAACACTGATCTAAATGACTTGCATCTAGATAAACAAGTATCACTTATATTAAAATATTATTTTTATTTCACATTCCATCAAAAATCGAGTGGATGGCTGAAGTGGTCATCAACTTTCAACAGGGCAATGGGCAAATGGGCAATTGAACCAGTTTTCACGCTCCACCCACACACTGGCATCAGGGCAATGGGGCGGTTAGGATCGATGGGTGGGTGGGTGGGGGGGCGAGAAGGTTTTCTGGGAGGAGAAATCTCTTCACGGGAATCGGATTTCTAGAAGTTTTCTCTCACTGATCGGTCACTGTGTAGTGTCAGAGTCGGTTGCCAGGTGGCGCAAATTGTGTCGACGTATTTCGGTTGAGCGACTCTTAACGTTAATTGCGTAATTTATAGTCTTCGGTTATCTTGTTTCATTCGAACGACGCTTTTAGAAACTGTGCAGTCCCACTGCATCTCTCTCCTCCTCTCTCTCTCTCTCTCTCTCTCTCTCTCTCTCTCTCTCTCTCTCTCCTCCCTCCCTCCTAGAACACAATGGCAGGCGCCGAGTCAATCGCCCTGTCAACCCACCTGTCCGTGGCAGGACTCGACCATGGACTACTAAATGAAGTAGTCCATGACTCGACCCACCGAGCGTGACGCCTGACACGACCCATTCGACCACCTGTCGGTGACGTCACCGCCTGCCTAACAACGGAATGTCGCAACCAGATGCATCTCAATGGAGCGCGTTAACGCTCTGAACGGTCGCTAGGGGCGCTACTATGGGTCTTCGGTCCGACAGAGCTGATGAATGCCAGCGCTTAAACAACGTCTGACTGAGAAGATGAAGATCGATTGAAGAATAAGGACATCGGAGACGATAAGACGGACAGACAGACAGACAGACAGACAGACAGACAGACAGACAGACAGACAGACAGACAGACAGACAGACAGACAGACAGACAGACAGACAGACAGACAGACAGACAGACAGACAGACAGACAGACAGACAGACAGACAGACAGACAGACAGACAGACAGACAGACTGACTGACTGACTGACTGACTGACTGACTGACTGACTGACTGACTGACTGACTGACTGACTGACTGACTGACTGACTGACTGACTGACTGACTGACTGACTGACTGACTGACTGACTGACTGACTGACTGACTGACTGACTGACTGACTGACTGACTGACTGACTGACTGACTGACTGACTGACTGACTGACTGACAGTTAAGGAGGCTTAGTTGTCTGAAAGAGAGTGTTGCTCGATGAAGACTCAGTTACAACGAAAGTCTTCTTGACATTTCTCTTCCGTGAGTAGATTGAAGCAATCGCAGAAATTGACATCATTAGAAGACTGCCATCAACTGTTCGTTTTCCTCCTTCTCTATTCCTTCAAATATCGGTTGCCATGACTGTCGCAGCCGTTGCTTAGTAACAGCTGACCGTCAAAAGGAGGGGCAAATCGCACCTAATGCTGTACGAGCAGCCTTATAGTGGCAAATATGTGGAGAAAGTTCAAGTTAAACACACTGACCAGCAAACCCGTGGGAAAATTTCCATTCATCTGCAATTTTTGGTGAAGCGACAGTTATTTTAGACTCTGAGCATCAACATGTCGTTGAAATGTAAGAACAATGCAAATACGAATGTACACTTTAGCACCTCCACTGAAGACAGTAAGTCCTATACTATACGCTATGATATGCGACGCGCAGGAAAATGGAGAAAGGTGGAAATATTTGGTCGCAGACTTTCGGTTGCAGTCATTAAATCTGATGGAAAGACGTAACTTCGAAACTGTAAACATTACAATCTGTAAAGCACAGAGTTAGAAGCTTCTTTTTAAAAAGAAAACTGTACGGGATGGGAGAATTTTAAAGGTTTACTTTTGCGATCGGCAGCACAAAATCTACCAGTTATAGGAAAGAAATTATGAAATTAGCAGACACCTTTTTTAGCGATGTCATCTGCTATCATTCTAGAAAGATTGTCGCTCGTTCGCGATTCTGCATTTTATTCAATTTACTAAAGAGACGAATTTTGCAGTTTTGAATTTAAATTATACGAAATAAAACACAAATTATATATACACAAAGCTAAAAAGAGAGTGTGCATTGGAGCGCTGTTTCGAAGTAAAGATTAGGGAGGTAGGAGGGAGAAAATGACTGCACCCAATGCGAACTGTCCGTTGCTTCGACTAATTCGCGTTTTGCATTTTCTCGGATAAATATTTAACGCCGGTCAGCAGATGACGCCACGTCCGCTTAATTAGAAGCTCAGGTTCGCAGAGGTCAGAGGCGATGACCTCCGGGTCACCAGACGTCAATCATCCGGAGCAGACGGCAGGTGGCTTTTCTGGCGGCGATCCATTTAATCCGCAACTGCATCAGAGCATCTCGTCGTCGTCGTCTGCTCACGTCACGTGACTGCATCGAGGAGACGCCAAAATGCTTATGCGCTATAATATTGGAGGATGATTTTGTTGTCGTTTATGTAGTCTAATCGTTTCTCCGCTATCATTTCAGCCGCGATAAATAACGAATTTCGCTAATTTTGACTAAATTAATTTTGCTAATTTTTGATGAAATTCATTCACAAGCAGTGATGAAATTGGTTTTGATCAACTTTAAAAATCTTGACAAGCAAAAAGGTCGTCACCTTACAGCAGTGTCTCGGAAACTTTTTACCTCGGAAGGGGTTTTTTCACGGCACATTTTGATAAAATTAAAAACCAAACAATTTAAAAAGTGTTCTTTATCTTGACAATAATGATATGTAGATGTAACAAAAAGGTCGTCACCTTACAGACTTTTCACATTTTCTCAGATCTTGCCAAAAATTTATCCATTCCATTCTATTCCAAAAGCATAAAAATTTATACTTATAGTCCCTAGCCAATGCCAAGGGGGAGACGCTTTAATCCCCAAAACCGCGTCCTAAAATTAACAAATGTATGGAAGCATATAAAAACATTTTTCTTCGGCAGCCAAGGGGTTAACCCCAAAACCCTCTTCTGACGCCACTGTTCATCAAAAAATTTTAGGAAGGACTTAAAATAATTTAAGAATCAATGGCTTGATATCTTTAAGAAAACGAAACTCCAAGAAAAATTTTGATCTGCAGCCAGGTATATCCCATCCTAAAATTAACAAATGTATGGAAGCACATAAAATTTTTTCTTCGGCAGCCAAGGGGTTTTAAAGAAAGCCAACTGTTCACAAGTAAACACAATATTTAAGATCATCACCTCTTTCCCAATCTTAAAAGAATATCTGGTTATTAGGTTATTTCTTCAATTTTGTTGCCCGAAATGAATTCTGATTTCATTTCCTGTTATCTCAGCATTCCGTCAAAACGTGTTTCGCATTGTTTCTGTCGTTGTCTCGATCTTGTTCCTGCTTCTTTTCTCCCACAAATGATCAAGAAGGACTTCCGGTGACTTTTATAATCTTTCCATCAGCGACAGGAAGCGCCTCGCAAAGTCGATTATACTTTCGCCAGAGGGCGGCGGCGGCGGCGGAAGGAATTCGTCGCCAGATGTCGCTCGAGCGACGAGATTCTCGTCCGATTGAAAAGATCACTTTTTCTCGTCTGAGATTTGACTTTATTATCGCTCGACGTTCGTCTCTGATCGAATGCTCGGAAGAACCGACGACGAAGCTGATGCACTTCCTGTCTCACATGTCATTCCTCCAATATCTTCTGTCGTCACGAGTCTTGGAGGATGAGGGAGAGCGAGGTTAGTGGGAGAGAGAGAGAGAGAGAGAGAGAGAGAGAGAGAGAGAGAGGAGGAAGGGAGGGAGGAGGAAGGGAGGGAGGGGGAGAGAGACCGAGGAAACTTCGTTTTCATCCGCCGTGTTTTTCGGTTGACGTCGCTTCAAAGGGTCTTTATTAAAGAGAACGGAGAATCCGCTGGACTCGGTCACATACACTGGATTCTCTCTCTTGCCATGTCACTTCCTCTGCTGGCTCTCTCTCTCTCTCTCTCTCTCTCTCTCTCTCTCTTCCATTTCGTTCCTTTGTCTCCTTCCCTTTCTCCCCGCTTCCCTCCCCCTTCCTTCCTTCCTCTTCCAGCGCGCACCGCTTCAAATGATGTCGGTCGTGTGTGAGCGAAGTGGAGTGATGACTGCCTAAAGTCTGCCTTCCCCGAGTTACGTGGACCGGAGTACATCGGTGAGGGAGAGGAGAGGGAGAGGCAGAGAGAGGGGAAAAGAGGAACAGGAGGAGGAGGAGGAGGGGAGGAGAAGGAAACGACAGAGAAATCTCTGCGGAATATTAATCAGCAACGCAAGACATCGAATGTAGGGCGGTCCGTAATTAGTTTACCCCCCTCTCCCCCCCCAACGAACCAAAACTCCGCTTGTCTTCCTCCTTCTGTTCCGTTCCGCATGTCTGTCTCCATTCTCTGCCTTTCTAGGCTCTCCTTTCCTCCTACGGTCTCCGGTCCTCGCCATTTTTCTTCTGTCCTCTTCATCAACCGCCCCTTCCAATAAAGTGTCTGTTCTTCCCGACATTAGTCAGTGCTTAGGGTCTGGTCTTAATTCGTAGCTCCGTGGAACTGGGACAAGAGATGGGGAAGGGTATGCGAATGGGGAAGGGGATACAGATGGGAAATGAGGTGGGGATGGGTGGGGTGGTTATGCAGCGATGGTTGTGGCGAATGACATCGAGGATGTCGTGGGCGAAACGTGACGAGAATTCTTAATCATTCCTTTTCCTGTTTTATGATGGAATCTGGGGGGAGGTCATTTTCTTTTACCAGTAATAATCTTCACCTAAAGGCAGTTGAAGAGACAGAGAGACGGAAAGGCAGAGAGAGGCAGAGAGACAGAAAGAGAGAGCTACATAAATTACATCAATTGCGTTAAATCACGTGAAAAGTCAACCTACAAATTATTTCATAATAAGTAGCCTATATTCAGGTAAAAAAGAGAGGAAATTGTAGAGTAGAATAAATGCTGAACAGAATTTAGAGTTTGTGGCTATTTTCCTGTCTTCAACCATCCTCGCCAAGAGGGTAGACCGCATCATGAATGAGATTGTTCCACTGGTTTCTCTTGTCTGTCATTCGGATCGCTATTTCCATTGTCTTTCCAGTCAATTACAAGATGTTATTAGTACATATATTTCCGGGGTTTGCCTTGCTTTCTTTTCCCATCAGTTGTGCCTTGTATCATTTCCTTTTCCAAACCTGATTTCCTCACGATGTGACCGAAGTTAATGAACTCCAAAAATTCTCTTGTAGTACTTCCCTTCTCTAATACCCATTCATTAGTTCTTTTTTCTGTCCATGATATATTCAGAATCTGTCTTAATCTTTTCATCTTGAACGCCTTGATCTTTGCTTCGTCTCTCTTTTTTCAAAGTCCATGTCTCACATCCGTATTTTGTAGTGGCGGTGGTTCATTTTCTGGAGTTTGTATTCCGAATTGTTCCTCTATCCTGCTATGCACATGCAGTATGTCCTGGTCATTGTAGAGTCGTTCGCAATATTCTCTAAATCCTGTAGCAATTCCTTTCGCACCTGTGACGTTTTCTCCTCCGACTGATTGTACGCAGGCAGCAGTTTAAACTTTGGCGTGGGCTGAAATGTCTTGGTCAATGCTTTTATAGCTTGAAACGCTTTTCTTGTGTGGCCCTTTTGAGTTGACTGTTTGCGATTCAACATCAAAGAAATACGACCGGAACAAACACTCCTGGGACCTCCATCCATCCATCCCTCCGTCCATCCGTCAGTTCCCTTCCTACCTTTTCCCTCCCTCCCCCTTCGCCTGTCCGTTCGTTCGTTCTTCCTGTCGCAGTGATTTATGGATTGAGACAGACTTCGGAGTCGCCGTTCAGAGCGTCGAAACCAATCATCCGCTAAGAAACCGGAAGCAGTATGGAGTCCGTCGATAACGACGCCCGTTCAATATACTATAATACAGTCATGGAAGACGTCTCTCATCTGCCTCTCCCTCTCCTCTAATTCCTCCTCCTCCTCCTCCTCCTCTTCGGCAGTTTCATGACCAAAGACAGATGGTGAAAATGTCCATTCACTGCCAACCCACACTTCGGCCTCCAATAATTATATGTTCATTGAGTTTCTCAATCGTCAATATAGGCAAATCAAATGCGTTGATTTTATTTCGGCAATATTTGCTGAGATGTTATTCATAGCAGTACAACTAGCACTTCGGTTCTTTCGCCTTCGGTTAATTACATCCGGTGTTTCTGCTTGATAGAGAAATTTTTTAAAAACATCGAAAATGTTTCAAGAATTTAAAAAAGATTGGAAGAAATTAAAAAAATTACCTTAGGAATCTTTCGCAGATGACCAATATTCCAAGACTAAAAGCACAAAGACCTTTATGCGCCTTGTTATGGTACGACAAGATTTTGCTCTGCAATTGTTCTTGTTATAGTGTCCTCCTCCTCCTCCTCCTCTTCTTCTTCTTCTTCTTCTTCTTCTTCTTCTTCTTCTTCTAATAATAATAATAATAATAATAATAATAATAATAATAATAATAATAATAATAATAATAATACTACTACTACTACTACTACTACTACTACTACTACTACTACTACTACTACTACTACTACTACTACTACTACTACTACTACTACTACTACTACTACTACTACTACTACTACTACTACTACTACTACTACTTATTATTATTATTATTATTATTATTATTATTATTATTATTATTTCGTTTGATTTGAGTGTCTGCATAATATGAGTGCATTTCGTAATCTTCACTAAAGACGTGGTTTCTGCCAACATGGCTGGGTAGCAGGCTACTTGGGAAGGGTGGGGTGGAGGGGGGTTGTGAGGGAAGGCTTTTCGGAATGGGTCCAGGCTCCTCGGGGAACGATAAAAGAGTTGAACGAGATAGATGGAAATGCGTTGTAACATTGGCTGATAGTCATCAGATGTCTGGCTAGATGAGCTTCTCGACTGAGTTGGGTTCTGGGTGCGTGCCAGGGTTATTTCTAGGATTATCAATCGGGGGTCTCCTCTTCCAAAAAGTCTGACAAACAAAAAAGGTAATCGCATAGCTGAAATTGAGAAGGTGTTGGGGTGGGGTGTCGGTCTCAAATTGGGAGTGTTGAGGGAGTGGTAGGGGTGTAGAAATATCCCTAGTGGGTCCCATCAACGCCTTCCCTTCGGTGTTCTCCTCGCGGCCTGTCTTCCGCCGACCCCGCGGGTCCCCATTCATCCTGAACCCGTGTCGCGTGAATAAATGCAACATGTATACTGTACAATATAAGGATATTCCTCCGATGCATAGCTGCTAATATGCGTTATATCTGACACGCTGATGGCGCCCCATCTCAACTCCACGACATGCAAAGAAATTGCAGTTATAACTTTTGCCTATTGCACCCCTACATTCTTCCAAGGGGTGCATCTGCACCCCCAGTTCCGACGGGGCTGTGGGAAGGGGTGTTATTAACCCTGGTGCCCTCATGGTTCAGTATCGTTTTAAATTAATAGGCTCTGTTTTGTGACGCAGTTGTCATGGTCGAAACCGAAACCCCATCCTCCAATAACCCGTGAAATCAGTGTCCCTACAGGGAACTACGAGTTATTTTTTACAAAAAGTACTGTATGTGAATTTTCCTATGGGTTCATCCAGATAGTACGTACGCAAAAAGTAATATTTTCACCCCCTTTCCCCCAGCTGCACATAGCGTACACAGGTAAAGTCTCCAAAATCAACAAATGGTTGGCCCCTCTGATTAGTGCGTACGTAACGGCCCCACTATATTGATGAACCCCCTCAGTGCGTATCCTATATCCAATTTTGGAATTCTCGATGATCCGAATTCCTGTGGTCTGCGATATTCACCGCTCAAACTTAGCAATATTCTTAAGTTTACAACATAACTTACATTTCCGAATACGTTTTAGTCTCAGATTATTTTAACGGTTAAGAATTTTTACTGATTAGTGAGTAGTGACTGAATGAAAAATCACATAGCGAGCTTTAGAGGAAACCAGAATCTATCTAATTAAATTGTTACAATGCTTAAGCAGTAGACCGATAGGCCTAAATCTTCGATGAGTTACAAATATAGGCCTAAAGCTGCAAATTTCTTTTCTTCGTTTCAGAATTATGTAGACTACAGTCGCCAAAATCAAAACGCCAAATTTGAAAATTTGCCACTTGGTTTCTTAATTGATAATAATAATAATAATAATAATAACAATAATAGTCAACTTTAATAACTTTTATAAACTTTACAACTTTTAGAGTTTCTAGAGTTTCTGACATTGTTGTTACAACCATTTAGAGCGGTCAGCGGGTACGTTTTGTTAGCATTCGCCAGATGTCGAGATTTAAATGAATTGGAACCTTTTCGAATAACAGCATTATGCTTTTACCTGTTCTGTCTAAGAATATTAGGAGACTGTACCCAGTGGCGTAGCCAGGATTTTCGGAAGGGGGGTTGGGTTTAGTTTGGTTTTTGGTTTGACAGTGACCAACTTTGGAAAAATCCTGACTTTTTTTAGCAGACAAGCAAAGAAAAAAAGGGCATCGCCTCTTACTTAAACTTTTACCGTCTATAGCTAAGGGAGGGGTTGACCCCCAAAGACGCGTCAAAAAATAAAAAATGCATGGCAACTCATAACAATTTTTTTTCAGCCGCTAAGAGGGGGTTTAACTCCCAAACCACCCATTGACTACGCCACTGACTGTACCCCTACAGCAGCAGGCCCTACACTGCAGAGATTTTAGCTAAAAGAACACCATTTCAAAAATCCCGATTTCTCCTTACACTGGTTATGCTTTTCGTATAATTTGTGGTTTTTGCTATTTTGCGTTTTCTAATTAAATAAATTCAGCGACTGAGTGAGTCATTCGCTTGTTTGGCTAAACTATTAAAAAAATCATAAAGTCAAAATCATTTGAACGGAGAGAGAGAGAGAGAGAAATGTTTGTGTCGACAAAGTGTTGACAGCTATTTTTACCCTCAGAATAAAGCGATTCGCTAGGAAATTAGGGCATACTGTCCAGAGATTTTTTTATTGTTTTCCGGAATAGCTTGGAATCGACAGCTCGCTATCACGATAGCAGAAATGCGTTACAGTAGTCTACGAACTTTTCGGATTATATCACATCTCAGAGCAAAAGAAGACATAACAGCCTTGCTTAAAATAACAGGGCAGCAGTGGCGGCTCCACCGGGGGGCCAGAGGGGGCCCGTGCCCCCCTATTGAGAGCCTGGCCCCCCCAGTGGCCCCCCCAGTTGGGACCCTATACTTAATGCTACATACATTAAACAACAAATGGTTGGCCCCCATTATTAGAAGTTGCCCCCCAACGGCCCCCCCCCACTTGCCAAATCCTAGAGCCGCCACTGCAGGGCAGACGATTGGTTAATTGAAACTCGGACTAAGTTGAACGAACGTCACGTGACATCATCTCCTAATTACGCCCGAACTATATTCAACACCACGTGACGCACCGAACCAAAAGCGAGATTACACAGACCACTGAGAACGACACTGTCACGTGACATAAACGCGATATCTGACGACCGAGAAGGTGACAACGAATGACGTCATCGGAAGAGATCTTGATCCACTTCCGATAGATGGCGTCTCGTCGTGGAAGCTCTTCGGTCTGACCACCCTCTGGTTCACCTTAGGCGCAGCTGCTGAGGACTGCGTTGGATTAGGATGCTCTGAAAAAATACAACAATATCATCCATATCAGGTTAAACATATTCCCACCACTGATAATTGAAAATAATAATAACTCACAAAGTAACACAAGCTGATAAGTCTCAAATGCTTCTTCCGAAATTGCAATGCAAATTATGCAATGCAGTAAAAACGTAATCAAATTACAACACTTCTACTACCCAGCGCCAATGTTACTGTGCATCAGCCAGATACAGATACGAACAACAAATACAGAACTAATGATCAAACCCTGTCTTGCCGTTTCCCAACAATGGCGGCTCCAGGAGTTGGCAAATTGGGAGGAAGAGCGAAGGGGCGACAACTTCTAACTATTTGTTGCTAGGTATGTATAGGAGTAAGTATAGGGCCGCAACAGGGGTCACTGGGGACCAGGCATTCAATAAGGGGCACGAGCCCTGGACCCCCATGTGGAGCCGCCACTGTATCCCACTGACTGATCTCTGGAATCAGTGTTTATTCTATCCCTGACATTATTATTAGTATTATCAGACAACTTCTATAGCGCAGTAAGCTAGCTTAGGCTAAAAACAAGAGCGCTTTGACACGTGTCACTTATATGCGATTTAAATAAGTGTGTTTTTTTCGTTCTGAAAGTCTCAACAGAGTCAGAATTAGTCACACAGTCTGGCAGAGTTCCACACACTTGACCGATCGTTCACCGAACTTAGAGGTCTTGGATGGAGCATCCTCCCGACTTCCAGACCGTAGCATCGTCGTTCGTTCACCGTGGATCGTTGTATCAGCGTGGCGAGGTAGTCGGGGCAGAAGGGATCGTATAAAGCTCGATGAGTGAGCCAGCAACGCTTATAAACGATTCGTTCCTGGACTCGAAGCCAGTGAAGGCGGTCTCGCAACAGCGGCGTGACGTGCTCGCACCAGCGGCTTCGAAAGACTAGCCGTGCAGATAGGTTTAGCACCGACTGTAAACGATTTAACTGAAAGACCGAATAATAAACTATTGCAGTAGTCGATCCTGACAAGTGCCCGTACGAGCTGTGAGGCTGCCTGCGCTGGTATGTACTGTCGATCGTCTTGATCCTTCGCAGTTGTGACAGCAGCGGATCATGCTGCTGATATGCGCTTTAAGGACAGGATCTCGTCTATTTGGACTCCCATTATCGTCGAACGGGGCGATGACGGCGTCGCCTCTACGAATGGGGTCCGACTAATGAGGTGCTGCTTCGTGGAGTGCAGAGCCATAGGAATTCCGTCTCTTCAGGGTTTAAAAATTCGAACTCAGCAATGGCTGATATGCAATCAGTGATTCGCGCGCGTAGTCGCTCGGTGTCGGAAGGCAGGCATGAGGAGTATATCTGTCCGTCATCAGCGAGCTATTGACTCCAGACCGAAGGCTTCTGTAATCTGTCTGATGTCAGCAATGTATAGGATGAAGAGCATTGGGGTTGAAATGTTGGGGGTACAAGGTCTGAGTCTCCACACTTCTGGAGGGGAAATTTCCATCCTCCCAGCCAACATATAAAATTTTTTGTGGAGGGAATTTTAAAACTTGGGGAGGATTCCCCCCGAAGAAAGCCTAGAATAAACACTGTCTGGAATGACCTGGTCTTTTACGGATGGATTAGGAGTAGCATCGATCGATACCTTTAGAGTAGACCTATTAATTATAGAACGGATTCTCTGAAGGTCGTTATGTTCTATGCCAGTTTTTATAAAACGAAAGGCGGTGTTACTCTGAACCAATGTCGCTTACTTTTCCGACGGAATTCTCGGCCGAGAGAGCGTAGGACCGGAAGGAGTCCGGCTTAGCTTCGGTCATGTACAGACTCGTCTCCACAACGCCATCCGTACGATCCTATAGATTAACACAAGCAATGCATGGTCCGAATGAACATTGGCACTAATGGAAATATAATAATAATAATAATAATATTAAACTGCGCCATTTCAGAAAGCTATAAGCCGTCTACTGTGTATGGATTTAGACGACGAATTTAAATGGACCCCTCTTAGATATCCAGTCTACACTGTCTAGACCAGTGCTTTCCTAAGTGGCAGTCCGCGTCATGAGTTAAGAAAAGTGATAAATAAGTTTTAAAAAGTTAGAAGTTTAGAAATATATTCTCGTGTGTGTCGTTTTGCTAACATTATATATATATATATATATATGTCACACAAGCCTACCATCTCCTCCCTCCCTCCCTTTCCCTTTCCCAGCCCCTTCTCCACCGCTCTTCTTATCCATCTCCTTCCTCCCTCTCCTTTCCCAACACACTTCTCTCATTCCGATATCTTCCTTCTCCGCTCTTTCCATTCCATATTCCCATCCCTTTCCCCTCATCTTCCATCTTTACCGCTCTCCTGATGGGCGAGATGCTGCTGCCATCTTCAAATCTTGGCCAGACACGTGTTTCATAATGGATGGAGCTTAATGGGCGAAGCCTAGCTCCCCCGTCATGCTCTGACGGGCAAACAGCGAGTTTGTAATATTTCCACACATATAGAAGCAAGATAATTACATAGAATTATCTGAGTATGCATATGCTATATTTCGCGACACATATTAACGTTATATTAATTTAGAAAGAAGATTTAAAAAATAGTACCGGTTCGGGGTCCCTGATGCATAGGGTTGCCAGATATCCAAAGTTAAAATACGGGAGATTGTTTCCGCAATTCCGCTATCAAGTTCATGGTGAATTATTACTATGGCTACAGCTAATCTACACTAAGCTACTATAGAGTATAGACTAGGAAAAAGCAATAAACAACACTGTTCAATGCACTGCATCATCTGCATGTAGTGAATCAATATTACAGACAAGTTATAATAATATTATTATCATAGACCGAGGGGCTGAAATACGGGAGCTCCCGCAAAATACGGGAGATCTGGCAACCCTACTGATGCAATAGGAAAATTCTCTACCGGTCCGCTAAACGTAAGAGCTTGGAAGACACCAGTGGCGTAGCGAGGCGGGGGCAGAGGGGCGAAGCGCCCCAGGCGGCACTTGCCCTAGGGGCGGCATTTTCGAGATTTCCTAAATATTTTTTATAATTATTAGGGGTTTTTTGCTTGTTAGACTTTTTTAGAGACTCAATAACGTTTTTATATTTTTTTGCTTGTTAGACTTTTTTAAAGACTTGATTTTTAAGGTTTTTCCTAGGAAATTTTGAAATTTTGGAGACGGCACTTTTTCTCGCCCCGGGCGGCACTTTGCCTCGCTACGCCACTGGAAGACACTGATCCAGACGATAGCCTCGAAAGGTTTCCCATTAGGTTAACGTACGGCGCGAAATAGGGTCACGTGGTCTTAGAGGCGGAAGCCACAGCTAATAAATTACTTGACAACACAGTTTACATGTCACGACTCGTGAAACAGTAAAAGACATGAGATAAGTTGCATAGACTGATAGATTGCCATAAGCAGCAGCCTAACGAATATACTGAAATCAAGTGGTAAGTATTAAGAGGAAAAGCAGAGGGCAACGACACGCAGAATGAACGCTGAAATGCTGCCTAATTTAGAGCGCTTCTAATTGAATTAAAGTTTTAAAATCAAGTCTAATAAACCGACTGTTTGCTGAAAATCAAGTAGAGATAGAATTTCACTTCTTATATTGTTTTAATGTCAACATTTCTATTTGCTAATAACGACACCTTTATTAGATGTAATGTGGCCATTATAAATTTCGACGCCGTTAAAACGAGACTTTGAGAATGAGAACAAAATTCTTGAAAATAGTGCTTTGGTTTCTCTTCATCTATGAAAATCTGACAAAGCAAAATGCTATCAAAGAGCTACTTAGAAATTTAGAATCTGAATCTTAAAAATAACTAGCGTAACTCATAAATAGCATAGCAGTATGGCATTGTCAATACTCTATATACTGTAGCAACGATTCTCAAACTTTTAGGATTTCTTGCGTGGTGGTACCTTAGAAATTTTTGTGATGACTCGCAGACCTTATAAAATTTCAATTTTAAATTAACTGTAATTAACGCATAGGCTACTTGTTTCGTTAGTCAATTATTATTTAATCAGAAAATTGCAATCTTATTCGTAAAATTTAAATTCAAATGGAATCAGCACTCTCTCGGAGCCATCAGTGCGTTTTGTGTTGGTGAGATGTGAGGAGGAGGAGGAGGAGGAGGAGGAGGAAGAGAAAGAGGAAGAAGAAGAAGAAGATGAAGAAGAGTAGGGAGAGGAGAGTGGAGATAGCGTGTGCTAACTTAAATGTCTACGCTAACATGACTCTACTGCAATTTCATCGATCTACAGGACCAGGGTTGGATTAACCATGTTGCATATGTTTCAATTGAAACGGACCTACTCTCATTAGAAATGGCAATTATGGAGGCCAACTATAGACAACTACTATTGCCAATAGCCCAATACTAACTGCTAACTGCAGAGTTTATTACTGCTGTCCAATGTCGGACTGGCCAGTGACCAGTTTGTCAGCCTGCTCGATGGCAAGTGGGTCCCTTAGACCAGGGATAATCAAACCGCGGCCCGCGGTCCGGACCGCAAGGCTGGTTCTTGTGGACCGCCGCAGCTCTTTGAACGGTGCTAGGACAAAATGTCACGGGGAAAATGTCAGCGAACAAAATGTAACCCTAACTCTAACCCTAAACCGTAACATTTTGTCCGTGACATTTTGTCCGCGGACATTTTGTCGGGCCACGCTTTGAACACGTGTCTTATGCAGTGTTTAATCTAGACTCCTGGACTCCGGGAGGGGGGACTGACAAAGCCGGGGGAAACTGACAAAGCCGGGGGGAATTCTGCTAGGGGGCTGCTGTTAGTCCATGTAGTATGCCAAAATTTCCGGGGGAATTTGAAATTTCCGGGGCAAAAAGGGCAATTTCCCCCCGGAAAGGCCTTGCTTAAACACTGGTCTTATGTGTTTCCGTGGCATTAGGTCTACTGTTCCAGCTTTATTACAGCTTTTGGTCACTCGTAATAAATCATGATTAAAGTCTTTAAAATGTGCACCAGAGCTCACCTTCTATTTCTAATTATTGTTCAAGATTTCCGCTTCAGACTCCGCTACGAAAACTAATGACCTTGAAAACATTTTCCAGGTTGGGGATTGCCGTTATCCAGTCATAAAGTCTAAAACAGGGGTTGGCAACCTTTGGGACTGTGAAGGTCAACTTGCTATGGCAGTGTCTGTCCGAGGGCCATGTAACTAAATAATATCTCGAAGGGCCCCAACAAGGTTTTAAAGTTTATGTTTTTTTAGAAAGTTTGTGCAGGAAAAAGTTCAGAAGTTCTCAAAAATATATACATATCAAGTGCGAAAAATTAGTGATGACATTATTTTGCTTGTCTGACTTAAAAAAGAGCGATGATCTTTTTTTTACAATAAAACCTAAGAAAGCTGTGGGAGCCGGGGCCCCAGAGAGGACCGGTTTAAACTCACTGTTGGGCCGGATGTGTTCCGCGGGCCGTAGGTTACCGACCCCTGGTCTAAAATTTATTATTTGCATTTTAGTTTTCTCATTCTTATCTGTTGCCTTGGTACACATAAAAAGTGGGGGAGGGGAGTGTGGGGTGGGAGAGGGATAACCCATATACCTTCCCTCTTCCTATGGTATGGTATGGTATCGTCCATCCTCATTGCTGAGGGTCGGAGGCTATGCAGGCTGACGACAAGGTTCTCCACGTGACTCTGTCTTTTGCAGTTCCGATGCAATTGATAATTGGTTGTTTTGTCCATTCCACAATATCATCCGTCCATCGTCTACGAGGCCGGCCTCTCTTCCTCTTGCCATTAATTCTGCCATGCAGTATCGTTGTACATAAATTGTCTGCTCGCACTATGTGACCAAAGTATTTCAGTTTCCTAAATTTGGTAACTGAGTATAGACCCCTATTTTCTCCAAGTTCTTCTACGATTGAGGCATTTGTTCTATGTTCTTTCCAGCTGATGGACACCATTCCTCTGAAAGCTGTCATCTCGAAAGCAGTGATTCTTTTCTGATCTGCCTTTTTCACTGTCCAAGCTTCAGCTCCATATATTGCAATGGGTCAGACCTATGCTTCCTATGGTAGTCTCTAAAAAACTTGGGCTGCTTGAGCCTAGAGACCTCATAGAAGTTTTACGCCTATGGCTCAGCGCTAGCCGTTACCATGGTGATTGTCCAATAAGAGTCCACTTTCTCGTCGTCGGAGACTTTCGTGACGTTGTTGACGACCCAGAAGAGTGACGTCAGCGCAGGTCGTGACGTCACCTCGCACCTGAGAAAGACGTTTCGTTCGGTTACGTAAGCAGACTTCTCTTCACAGCGGATGCAAGGAGCGTCTTCGAGGAGAGAAAAAACGAAAACGAAATAAGAACACCACTGAAGCATAGTAGTACTACTGAAAACATAAAATTATATTAACTAGCTGTTTGTCGGTCATCATGACGGACAGATGGACAGCCGGATAGACAGACAGACAGACAAACAGACAGCCTGAGACACAGATACACAGACAGACAGATGGACAGACAAACAGGACCCACACATTTAAAATCGATTATAATCATGTAACTGGACGCCCGTTCACATTAATCGTTTAATTAAATTTCATGAATAATAACGTCATGAATAATTAATTGATCGTTCGTGGTCGTTAGCCACGCCCCTTCGCGCATGCTGAATTTTTTTTCATACACGTTAGCCACGGTCTCTAGCGTCCAACCAAACGATTTTAAAATTACGTCACATCACCAAGCTCCGCCCAGTGTTCCGGACAGACACCCGTGGAAAACTATGCATATACACCGTGATCATGAAAATCGGGACCCCCTAGATTAATGAGTATAACTTAACAACCTTTCGACCAATCATGCTGAAATTTTAATTATATTAGGCCTAGGAGGCAGTCTCGATCCTCAAAAAATATTTCGCCTCTACGCTGCAGCTGGTACAAGAAAGAAGGACATCACTGGCGCTCGTCTTCTGCGTACTCGTCCGACTTTCACCAAGTCCTTAATGGTATCAGTTGGTGTTTCAGCACTCGGTCGTACAGCTATTCACTTCGTCGAGCCGGGGCTGAAAGTTAACGGACAGTATTACAGAGACGTTCTACTGATGCAGGGACTGCTGCCGGACACCCGAACTTTCTCAGATTATTACACATTCCAACAGGACGGCGCACCGGCACGCAAAGCTCAAGAGACAGTTGAACTGTTAGGTGACGAAACGCCGGACTTCATTCCGCCTACTCTCTGGCCACCCAACAGCCCGGATTTGAATCCGGTGGATTATAAAATTCGGAATGTTATGCAGGAACGCGTTCACCGAACGAAAGTCCGTGATATTGAGGACCAGCGACAGCGTATCATGCAAGTGTGGGACGAGATTGATCAAGGCATCATTGATGCGTCATTCAAGCAATTGCGTAGGCGTCTTCGTGCGTGTATTGCAGCAAACGGCGGACCGTTTGAACACAAACTATGAGTGGAATATCATTAGAACTATCTAAAGTACACGTACTACAACTTTGTTGAATGTTAGTTGACTTTTCGGTGAGTTATACTCATTAATCTAGGGGTCCCGATTTTCGTGATCACCGTGTATAATAATCTTATTATATAATTCTCGATGTCTGTCCGTCTGTCGCGTCTGTCCGTCCGCAACACGGCGGGTATTGCAAGACGCTGTTGTCATTGACAACCAAATATTGTTTAATCAAAACGGTATTAAAATCAACGGAGCGTTTAACGAAGCGTCTTAATTGCAGCTTAAACCCCCGCCCCCCCTTCCCTCACCCCATCCCTCTCCCAATCGCTCAGGCCCAACCCATTCCCGCCCCGGCCCCAAACCCCTTTTCCCTTCCCTATCCCCATCTCCTTCCCTCTCCCCATCCCCTCCCAATCGCCCCCAAGCCCCTGTTCCCCTTCCGTCTCCCCAACCCTTTTCCCTCTCCCCATCCCTCCCCAATCGCCCTCCCCAAACCCCCTGTTCCCTTCCGTCTCCCCAACCCTTTTCCCTCTCCCCCATCCCTCTCCCAATCGCCCTGGCCCCAACCCATTCCGGCCCAGGCCCCAAACCCCGTTCCCTTCCCCTCTCCCCATCTCTTTTCCCTCTCCTCATCCCCTCTCCCAATCACCCCGGCCCCAACACATTCCGGCCCCTGGCCCCAAACCTTCGTTCCCTTCCCTCTCCCCCATCCCTTTTCCCTCTCCCCATCTCTCTCCCAATCGCCTCAGGCCCAACCCATTCCAGACCCAACCCATTCCTGCCCCGGTCCTAAACCCCCCGTTCCCTTCCCTCTCCCTATCCCCTTCCAACTACCCATCCCTCTCCCAATCGTCCAGGCCCCAACCCATCAGCGCTCCGCCCTACCACACCGGCCCCCAAACCCCGTTTCCAAACCTACACAACGCTGCTCCGAAAACCGTACAACCCACCTTCCTCCTCCCAAATCTCCCTTCCTCTCCCAATGCCCTGCCCCCATTATTATATATATATTTATTCATTCCTAGCCTCAATACCTATTTTTTATATTTAACCCCTCAAGGGGGATTAAATTTTCAGACCGTCACCGTACTGGGGATTTAATTTTTGGAAAATCTCAGAAATGATTGCTGTAACGTTTTAAATTTGCTATATCTCAGGCTATATAGGAGCTAAAAAGATGAGGTTTGCACCATTGTTTAGATTGTTTATTCCTTTCTAACCGTCCGTGCAAAACAAAAAATTTCAGGGTAGAGTTCACTTTACGGCCTAAAATATCACCCTCTCCCTCCGAAAAATGTTTAAAGCCCCCCTAGCAAAATATTTTAAGCGGTAACCCCAGCGGCAAAGTTCCAAAGGGATGTCAGAGGAACAAAATAAACCAAAAAGTTTGAAAATCGGTTGACATTTGGCAAAGATCTATCAATTCTAACCCGATGACCCCAATGTTTGAACATAAGTATTATCGGCGAATTTCGCGAAAGTTTTGAATTCTGAGAAAGTTTCCAAATTTTTTTGAATTTGCTACATCTCGGGCTATATAAGAGCTAAGAAGATGAGGTGCACCATTGTTTAGCTATTTTATCCCTCTTTCTAACCCTCTGTGCAAAACAAAACAAAAAGTCCAGCGTTCACGAGCTTTCCGACAATCAAGTGAGAATGAGTAGCAGGCTGTTGCTCGGCGTGCAACAGCAGCACAGCAAACAAGAGAATCAAGCACTGCATGTCGTTCGACACTGCCAAATCATTACACTTACGTTGACTATCAAGTTTCAGAAAATTCACGCGAATGGGCGTTAACTCGGTTGAAGGAAAAGGCGGCGAGTTAAGGACATTTAATTGCGCAAAATGCTATTGCATTTGCGCAAAATCGGGTGGTAAAACAGCCAATCTCCCCCGTCATAAAATGCTATTGCATTTGCGCAAAATCTGGTGGTAAAACAGCCAATCTGCCCCGTCATTTTTGACGGGTAAATACCTAGTAATAATAATAATAATAATAATAATAATAGGGCCTAATAATAATAATAATTTATAAACGGACTCACAATGAACGATAATTCTGGCGCTCGTTGTGTTAATGACGCCACTGTGAGAGTAGATTGCACACTTCACCCTTCGGCCGTTGTCTTGCATTTCCGATTTGAACCGATGGCTGACCATCTGGGTCCTGTAGAGCAGTTGGCGGAGTCCAGGTCTTCCGCTGACCTCGACCGTTTGGACGCGGTCGAACTCGGAGGTGATCTCCTTCCGTCCGAGAAACATTCTGACGGCGCACTGCGACTGAGAAGCGAAGGAACATCTGAGGGTGGAGGGACGGCCAAGAACGTAGACGAGACTGCTCTTCCGGTGACCGGAAACGGCGAACGAATCGTTGTCCGACGTCCTGTTGCTGTTGGTCAGGTGAAGCGACTCGATTTCACCTGATATTAGTCAAAATATTAGTCAAAGGCTTTTTTATTCTTTGGAAATAATAAAAATGATGATGATGATGATGATGATGATAAAAAAACCTGTCTTCACATACAGAGTGGCCCAATAAAAACAGCGCCATCTGCTTCACCGTAAACATTTTGACAGCCCCTCAGCCAAAGATGCACGGAATTCGGCGTACTTCTGTGGTATTATAGCATGCACGTAGTCATTTAAATGCTTCTGTAAAATTCAACATGCAGTGGGGATGACCGGAAGATTCGGTACCGGAAGATTCGGGACGGAAAATTCGGGACGGAAAATTCGGTACCGGAAAATTCGGTACCGGTCATGGAAGATTCGGTACCAGAACATTGGAAACGGTATTTTCAGGATGGCAAATTCGGTTACATGTGTTAGGCACTGGCTCTACCTCTCCTACCCTCCTACCCCACTTCCCCTCCCCAATCACAGGGTCCCTCTGTCTTTCCCACCTATGACCATGAGCAGATTCCCCGTGGAGGGTTGGGGGTGTACAAAGGGTAAAGGGTCTTTACCTTCGACGCTTAACTGATGCGTGATGTTAGCGATGCACGTGTTGTGTGGTCCGTGGATTTCGCAGATGTAGTGTCCGCTGTCTTCAAGCCGAAGATCTAAGCAATCAATGTGAATCAAAGCAGAACTACCGATGAACACAAGCCATATATAAAACTGTAATTAAAAGTAAAAGTAAAAGTATCATTTGCCGTTGAAACATCAAACAACAACCATACGCTGAAGTGTGTGTGTGTGTGCGTGTGTGTGCGTGTGTGTGCGTGTGTGTTGAAACATCAAACAACAACCAGTGACGGAGAGAGAGAGTGTGTGTGTGTGTTTGTGAAGACAGCCCCTGCGGGTTCAGAATTTTATTTTGCAACTCTTTCACCTCCACTGGATGTCGATTATGGCGCTGGATTGGTAGCAGCAGCAGCAGCAGCAGCAGCAGCAGCAGCAGCAGCAAAAGACAGTCTTGGTGTTTTACCGAGAGATCTTCGTTAGCCGTGCGTTATTGCACTTGAAAGGCGGCAGGAAATCTCATTAGGAAAGGTGAGAAGTGTCCTTGGCGTCGGCCGATCGGGCGCTCATCATTCGCCGTCCATGCCGTCAACGAAGCGCATGACTCGTCAGGGCGCCGTTCAATATGCACTGTGGCTCATCTTATTACTCCCTTCAATCCGATCGCTCTCTTCAGTCTGTCTCGTCTCTTCCCTTTCTGACAGCGAAACACGTTACTCCACCAAGCGATCGAACCACGAACTACGATGCGCTATTATTATTATTATTATTATTATTATTATTATTATTATTATTATTATTATTATTATTATTATTATTATTATTATAGTTTTACAGCATGTCTGCTACGAAAGGGGAAACTAATTATGACCGGTTAATCAAGATTATCAGCCGATATATTTTATGTAGATTTGTGGAAACGACAAGATCTAGCGATTCTCCGAGATAGCGAGGAAACGATCGCTGCTGCAGGAAGAAGCCACGAAAGTCTATTCGGCAAAATCTTAGACACGAGAAAATCAGAAGAGACAGATTTTAAAAGCAAAAAGTACCAGAAGACCCGACTGAATGACGTAATAGAGATTAAATATAGAAATGAACATTCAACCAATCACTTGGTGTAAGGTAGGGACGGACGGAGGAAAGAAAGAAAGAAAGAAAGAACGAGGAGTGTAGGGAATGAGGAGAAGAAGGAGGAGGGAGAGATAGTCAGACAGGGCGTCGTGACCACGAGGCAAGTGAGACCAGTGCCTCAGGGCGGCACGGTCTAAGGGAAATCTTGTAAACTCTGAAAAAAGCTGACAAGCAAAAAAGGTCAATGCAAAATGCATCCCCTGTCATCCCCAACGTGGAACCGCCCCTGATCCTGGGGACAGAAAGACTCGCGATGCTCCCTGTAGGCAGACGAACGCCGAGAGACAGAGAAAGAAGGAAGGAAGGAGGCGATAAAGGGAGGGGAAAGGGAAAAGAAGCAGTAGAAGGAGTTGTTAAAGTGAATGAATACTTATTGTCGATATAAAGACGACAGTTGTTATGAAACCCTGAGATGCAGAGAAGAACAAAAGCTCTTAATAGTGATTAAAGAGATAAAGCGACAGTTGACCGGTAGATACGTTAAGAGGGGATAAAGAAAATTCAGAACTACTTACTTACTCTCCGACTCATTTCAATGGAGGGATTATCACTTCAGCTCAATCCAGACGGAAGTTTAATGATGCCCAATAAGCATCTTAAGTCCAGACGGAAGATAGATTAATGATGCCCAGGCACGCCAACGACATTCAATTAGTAAGTCGACTCAGCCTTAATCGCTGAGGGCGGTATAATCAAAATGAGTCAATGGCAACATTGCGATAGATTTCGGCGGAAGAGACCACCGTCCGCCGATGTATGGCTTAACCTATTAAAATACGGGGATCAGACCGGACCCTAAGCCTACGGGTGAAAAACCTTTACTTTAGTCCGTGTTTACGTGCGATATAATATTCTGTGTGATTTGAGCCATAAATTTAATTAATTCCAGAGAAGGTTTCACTTCGTGCGATTAATCCAATTTACCTGACCTGGCTTTAATCAATGGTCTGCCTGAAGGGCGCATTTGCATCGTGAACAAGTTCAATGACATCGCCAGAGTGCGTTAATTGTTAATCGGAAGACGCTGCCTCTTGTTTAGAATTATGCTGACAAGCGAAAAGGTCACAATGTAAAATTTTGGGGGTTGAGCGGGCATTTTGGCGGCTCACTTACGGGCCATATGCAGCCTCACCAGTGTTTCAAGTTTTGTGAAATTTTCTTAATTAATTAAATTAAATGTTCCGTTAGAAAGTTGACGGTTTTAAAATTTCACCAGCATTAATTGCACAGCTAACAATATAGGAAAAGATTATCATTATATATCACTTAGCTTAATAAAAAGTTCTTAATGTATATTCGAAACCCAATATCTAATAAAGGTGTATTTATGTGACAGAGGCAAATTTTAAAAAATTAAGCCACTAAAAAAATCTAGTTGGCCTTTATAATATAGTTTACTATTTAATGGCTTTAATTTAATGTTACAGGTAAATCTGCTTACAGCTGCTGTGATTACGCAATTCTTGAGCAGTTTGATTTATCAATGTCATCGTTTAAGATGAATTTACGTTTCAAGTGCATCGTTTGGCTTTCGGTTAAAGCATAAACTCTGATACTCTATTCCAGGGTTTCCCAAACATTTTGGAACTGCGGCCCACTTCAGTGGTTTTGTAACGTTCCGCGACCCCAATAATAGCATGTAATATCAAAAATGCATTATGCCATCTGGCGAACGTTGATTGAAAGAAATCTTCTGAGTTTTGAATAAATGGCAAACAAAAACCCTGTTTAAATTCAAATGAAAAATGTGGCAAGTATATCAAACAAAATTGTCCACATTTTGCCAAATAGCCTAAAAAGAAAGAAGAGAAATAGATATTGAAATTTCTTGAAAATTATCTTTTTTAAAATTTTGCCAGGAACACACCTTTGTTACGCGTCTTAAAAATACTATGTGAATGGCAAAATCGATTGACCGTAAGGTGACCGGCTACAGTTAACTGCTACAGAGATTCTCTATTATATTATTAGTGAAGTTTCAGAGAAAAATGGTCGGAATACGCTTTCCTTGCGTTATTGCGAACTGCGAAGTAAGATTAATTTTTACTAGTGTTATAGACCAGGGTTTCCCAAACTTTTTGGAACTGTGAGACTCGCGCCATGCAGAGGCTTTGTAACATGTCGAGACCCTGCAAACTTATTGTCAACTAAAATTGGATAAACGTTTAATAAAACACTAATCTTTTTAATATAAGCCGTTTATGGAGGATTGCAGACATAAATTTCTTAAAACCTAAGCCTACTTGCAACATTCAAGGCTTGTGACATTGTGGTATTGGTTAGAAAATGACACGTTAAAACTTAATTTCGTGTTACCCCGCGACCTACAATTTGGGAAACACTGCTCTATTCACTAGAAAATTAATGGCCTACAGGCAGTGCTTATTCTAGCCACCTTGACATTGGGTGGGGGGGGGATGGGGGATGGGGGGTTTGAAATGTTTGGAGGGGAAAAGAAGGTTTGTCTGCCCAAAAACCTTGACGAGCAAAAAAAGTCATCCTGATATTAGATTTTTTCTCTCGGAAGTGGTGACAAGCTAAAAAAATAAAAAGGTCATCACATCCTTTCTTATCTTTCTTCTCTTCTTCTCCACATGCTCTAATGCTCTTCTGAATATGGTCATATCCTTATATCCTTATGTTTTTCCCTTCTCCTAAATAAACCCCCTCCCAACACACTTTTTTTTTTTTTTTTTCAACCCCAATGCAACATATAGAAATTTGGGGAGGGACTTTTCAAACTTTGGGGAAATCCTCCCACAAAAGGGCCTAGAATAAACACTGCCCACAGGTCTGAAAGTGACGCCAGGTTTTCTGCCATCTGCGTCGGTGATTGCAGATATGTCCATCGGTTGGGTTAACTCATGGTTTGGGTTGCGTTAGGTTGTATCAAGTCGGGTCGGTTCAGACTTTTACATATTAATGGTGGGTTGGGGCAGAAAATAAGTTATGATTTAAGAAATTTTAATGTTTTGCAGTGTGTTGGGTTGGGTCAAGTTTGGCGTAGCGTGAGAAATTTTTTCAATGTTTTGAGCAAAAAAAAAAAAAAAAAAAAGGTCGTCAGCACGTTCACTTCTATTAGGGTTAAGTTAGCCCTAACCTAACCCTAGCTTAGACCCCTCTTTGGGGCCCCCGCCCGGGGCCCGGGGGCAGTCAACAAAGTGCCCCCTGCCCCCCACGTTACGCCACTGTCAAGTAAGGACTGTCCATTAATTACGTCAACAATTTCTTGGGCAATTTTTGACCCCCCCTTGTCAACAGCTGTGAAGACTTTCAGTGAATCCCTTATAATTATGTCAAAAACATTTACCCCCCCCCAAGATCAGTGAGGGTCTCCCTAAAAAGTTTAGAAGATTATTATTTTTGCGGTGATGAGACCTTTCCCCCTTTTATTGCTCATCAAATGTCAAAATGTTGTGTGGTGATTACCTTTTTGCTTCTCAGGCTTTTTTTCCATTGCAATAAATAATCTTTAATGAAATTTCATATTTTTTGATTATTTGTAAAAAAAATTAAATTGTTAATGTCAACTTCTCTTGATCTCTCTGCCTTGTCAACAGCTGTTAAACTTTTTCGAAACCATTCCCTATTTTGTTGACGTAATTAATGGACAACCCCTAACCCTATTACCGGCATGGGTTGAGTTGGGTTGGAGATTTGATCAGCTGGGTGGATTTGGTTCTAAAAGTGAACACATGGACATCTATGAGTTCCAGACAGGGATATTTTTACACACCCTAACACCCACCAATACCCCAATTTGAGACCGACACCTCCCAAATTTCAGCTATGGGATGACATTTGTTTGCTTTTCAGACTTTTTTGGCAGGGGACCACCAGAATTTACCGACACCCCAAATTGAAAATCCTAGAAATAACCCTCGTTATATAATAGGGAACTCTCTCTGTCGGGACTGAAAATATCGCTGTGTAGACTGTAAAAACATTGGTTCCCCCAAAATGATAATCTCCTAGAAATAACCCTGGTCCCATAATAGGGGAACCAAGGTTTTTACAGACTGTGCACAGCGACATTTTCAGTCCCGACAGAGAGAGAGAGAGAGAGAGAGAGAGAGAGAGAGAGAGAGAGAGAGAGAGAGAGAGAGAGAGAGAGAGAGAGAGAGAGAGAGAGAGAGAGAGCGCGTCGTTTTATTAATAATAATACGTTTGGTGCTTGGAGCCGTACACTGGTTAACGCTTCGTCAGAGCGAAGACGATTAGGCGATTACGGGTGATGGCAGGCGGCGTATTTACTGTTTATCTTCAGCCAGAAAGTGTAGACTGGCGGCTTCGACCGGAAGGCGACCTGGAACCGTCTGGTGGAAGCGAACGGCTCCTGGAGGTTTCCCATCAGGTTGATCTGCGTCTCTTCGTCGTCCTGTCTCTTTCGCCAGACGACCGGGTGGTCGAAGAGGTTGAAGCTCTCCATCTGGAACTCACAGTCCAGCTCAACGATCTGGTCAGTCTGGACGTAGAGTGAGTAGCTCTTGGTCAGCAACTGGACCACTGACTGGACTTCTAAAATCACGACAACATATGGATATTAAGTGACAAACGACTAACAGTGGCAAACCCTAACACCCTCCCCAACACCCGCAATCAAAGACCGACACCCTCCAACACCACCCCCCCAATCTGAGAGCCGGATGATCTTTTTTGCTTGTCAGACTGTTTCGACAGGGCACCTCCAGAAAATACCAACACCCCCAAGTTGATAATCCTAGAAATAACCCTGATAGCAGCTCAAGAAATAATTCATCAGGTTCGAACGCATCATGCATGCCATTTGAATGCATTAATATTTATTTAGGTAAGAGCATCCCAGCAAATTTCTACTTTCTCTCTCTCTTTCGATCTTTCTCTCTTTCTCTCTCTCTCTTCTCGTAGGTTTAGGTTATTACTATATCCATATTATATCTGCAGACACAAACAACGCGCAGGGAACTGGATTTTCATTTTTTTAAAATGCAAACGCAAGAGGACCCTGTCAAGTGCTGTAAATATTTTGGTCAAAATCAAGAAGAAATTCGGATTTCAAAAAGACGACTAGCGCACTCCGTCTTCAATTAGCTGAGAATATTCGACGGCGACATTTGTGGTCTTTAGCTCCCAAAATTCACGGCCCAATTTGCAGAGAGCTGGACTAAATGACTGCCTTCTAATGTCAATATATGGAGAGCATAGGAAGAAGAGCTTGAGACCTTGTTAAACGACCATTCGGCATGGTGGCATTTTGGTTTTTATAATAATAATAATAATAATAATAATAATAATAATAATAATAATAATAATAATAATAATAATAATAGCCTAACAACAACGGGATTTCAGGTGGTTTAGGCGATTAAGTTAGTCTGTGTGAAAACCACTGTAGTAACTCTACATTCAATAACCTAGTTTTCCTAGATAACGTTTGAATCCGTTTGTTGTTGCAATTGTTAGGCTACTGCCTTTCGTCTAGAGTCTAGAATGTTTTCATTTGTCCACAACTCTTGCACTAAAAAATGTCTTCCCTGGTTCCGCCATTCTTGAACAATAACTTTGCACCTGTATCCTCTTGTAAAAGCGCTTAAACGCTTTAGCAGTTTAGACTTCTATGACCTGGTACATCCAGTAGTGTCAGAGGTTTTCTTGTTTTAAACAGAATGCATAAAATATACAATCGGAGTTGTTAAGATACACGCTTAAATGCTTCGAATAAGTATGAAATATAATAATAATCACTCAACCGCAAAAAAGCATAGAATTCAATTAATCGAATATGACGTTGGAAATTCTCGTTTCTCGTCATTGAAATCGCCGTCTTCGACACATCACGTGACGTTCTAATGACGTCATCCGAAAAACTCTTCGTCGCATTTTCCGTCGAATATTTAAGAGAAGAGTTTGTAACAGAGAATAACGGAACAGCGGACGAAAGAGCGGAAATGGCTGGCGACGCCTTTCGCAGGAAGACGTTTGCTTTCACTTGGCGGGGCATTCGATTTGTTAGGTCTATAGGCGAGTTGTTATTAACAGCTGCAGTCGCTGTATGTTTTCGTTCGCAGGCCTCTTATTTCATTGCACAAAGAGGACACGAATTCCAGCTGCGTTACTCTGAACAGCTGATCAACCGATTCTAAAAATAATGTTGCGTTACATTTTCCGGTGGATTTATGACGAGGCAATGCACTTTGTGGACCCAACGTGCAGCTAATAACGGACTGGGCACTTGCACCGAGTGAAAGTGCAGCTGAAAATTTACAGGGTGGCGCAAAAAAGACGGACTAGTCACATTTAGGTTTGCATCTAATATAGTCCGGGCTTTTCCGCGCCACCCAGTATCAAATCTGGACGTTAATTGCTGTCGTTAGCATTAAAGGGGACAGGCTGGGAGAATGGAAATGCACAGCGATTTAATCAATTGGCCCGACCACAAAAGGGTCAGCATTTCTTACGCATAAATTAACGCTCATGCAGGAAAACGGAACACAGATTAAAGGAACACACTTCTTTAAAAAGGAGGACAAAAGGACAAAGAATGAGATTACAGAGCAAGACCATATTGTGAATGGATGAATAGATGGATGAAACATAGAGGTTCTCACACAGGGGCAGGCCCTACTTAACCACTCTAAATGCTGTCACTACTACTACTAGCCTATTACTACTACTACTACTACTACTACTACTACTACTACTACTACTACTACTACTACTACTACTACTACTACTACTACTACTACTACTACTATTACTACTACTACTACTACTACTACTACTACTACTACTACTACTACTACTACTACTACTACTACTACTACTACTACTACTACTACTACTACACCACCACCACCACAAACCACTAGGCCTACTGCTATTATTATTTTTAAAAAAATTATTATTATTATTATTATTATTATTATTATTATTATTATTATTATTATTATTATTATTATTATTATTATTATTATTATCATCATCATTGTCGTTGTTGTTACGGAAGCGTCTCTACACAAACGCATCAGCCATCAACTTACATAAAAATTGGAATTTTGGCGACATTTTCGACTTATTTGACAAAATTCTCATGCATGAAGCAATTCTGGAGTCGTAAACTCTTGTCAAAGTATTTTCTGTTAATTATAGTAGCGTTTCTACTCACAGCATCACAGCACCTGGGCTCAACGTCCCAAGACACCACAATGCCTCCCCCCAGTGGCGTGCAGAGACTGATCGGCGCCCGGGGCCAGACAAATTTTTTTGGGCCCCCCCCATCTGTCTGATCTGATGGTTGACGAGCAAAAAAGGTCGCCGCTCTTATTTTGAAAAATCTTTCATTAAGCCGCGCATGCTGGGAATCGAGGCTCCTCAAGACGGGGCTTGACATCCACCCTTATGCCCTTATGGAACTCCATTCCAACTGAGATAAGAACGATAGACGCCCCGTCCACCTTCGAGCATCCATTGAAGCGTCTTTTTTAACGAGACACACGCACGCACACACATACTGCAAAATGGTCTTGTCTTTGGCTTCGCCATGCTCGCGGCGCTATATAAATTGAACAATATACACGCATAAGCACACAAACTCACACCAATGGTCCATCTGATTTTTTTATTTTGTGCACGTCTACGCTATTTATACATTTATTATTTATATTTATTTATTTATATAAACTATTTATTGACGAATAAAGAAGGTCATGAAAAGATGGGAGCAATACATACACGGTAAAATGAATTATATAATAAAGAAGGAAGACCTGAAGAAATCCCATTAGAACCACAAGAAGAAGTAGAAGATAAAGGACCTGAGCTACTAAAAGAAGAAATAATCAAAGCAATAAAGGAACTGAAAAACAACAAGGCTGTCGGAGTTGATGAAATACCGACAGAGATGCTTAAATGTCTGGGAGAAAAGCAACAAAAGAATAATTAGCAGAGATATTCCAAGAAATTTATAAGACTGCATGGGGAATGGTCAAAAGACTTCAAAGAATCTATAATGATACCTCTAGACAAGAAAGCAAATGCAAAAAATTGTCAAGACTTCCGAACAATGAGCCTCATTTGCCACGCATCAAAGATCCTGTTAAGAGTGATGAAAGAGCGAATTGAAGCAAAAGTAGAGTCTTTAAATCAGTGGTTCCCAACCTTTTTTAGGCCATGCCCCACTGAAGTCTTTTTAAAATCCGTATGTCCCCCCGTGACATATAAAGAAGCAATCACGGAAATTGTATAATCAGAATAACATGAAATGATATGAAAACCAGCAACGATAGATCCAGAGCATGCAAAACAGAACTGAATTGCATTAACATAGGCCTAAGTTACTCATTTAGTACTAAGGCTACTGAAAGCTTCTTATGTGAATCTATATTCCATATGTTCTTTAACACTCGTCAATTTAATTGTTCTGTTCTAAAAATTTTAAACATTTAAATTGTCTAATTGCCCCCTAAATAATGAATTTGCCCCCCCCGGTGCGGCGTACGCCCCACGTTGGGAACCACTGCTTTAAGCCATCTGGGAGAGGATGAATTTGGATTCCGGAGAGAAAGAGGCACGAGAGATGCCATCGGTGTGATGAGGGTCATAGGTGAAAGAAACATTGACTGTGGAAAATATGTGAATGTAAGTTTTGTTGATTACGAAAAGGCATTCGACCGAATGCAATGGCCTACATGATTAGTGTCTAATGAAACTTTTTATCCAATTTTAGTCCACAATAAGTTAGCAGGGCCAAGGCATGTTACAAAGCCTCTGACGCGAGACGCACAGTTCCAAAAGTTTGGGAAACCCTGATGTATACCACTTTTTAAAAATAATTTTATTTCGCAGTAACGCAAGGAATGCGTATACCGACCATTTTGCCCTGAAACTCCACTAACAATAGAGAATCTTTTGTTGCAGTGGAACCGACCTAGCGGTTAAGCGATTTTGCCATACTCATATGATTTTTAAGACGCGTAACAAAGGTGTGTTCCTGGTAAAAAGATTATTTTCAAGAAATTTCAATCTATTTCAAGAAATTTCAGTATCTCCTTTTGTCTTATTTGCCAAAATTTGGAACAATTCTGCCTAATGTATTTGCCACATTTTTCATTTGAATTGAATCAGAGCTTTTGTTTTGCCATTTATTCACAACTCAGAAGATTCATTTCCATTTATGTTCGCCAGATGGCATAATGCATTTTTGATATTACATGCTATTATTAGGGTCGTGACACGTTACAAAACCGCTGAAGTGAACCACAGTTCCAAAATCTCTGGGAAACCTTGATTTAATTGATTCCTTCTCTTGTTCTTCAACGTATTCATTAAGCTAAATTGCGGTTCACAGTTTGCGCTGAATGTCAGACATGTTCCTTCTACTGTATATCCATTCGATTTACTAGTTCTGGAAACTGTTCACAATCAAGCGCAACCATGAACTATTAAATGAAGTCGCTGTTCGTTTTCATTTAAACATAGGCCTAAACTTCTAGTAGGCTTCTAGGCTAAAGTTCCCCATTTTGAGAGGCTAGTATAGGGAATGGGGAAGGTACTGGGGTTCGGATCCCCTACTTTTTCTTCCGCCTTTACGTCAATGATTTCAAATATCTTCTTTAAGACATTTCTATTACTGGCTTTCTGTTATTTTAATTTTATCGATATTTGGAACCGTGTGTTTTGAACAAATCATTAAATAAAAGACCATTATTTTGGTCATAGTCTAGACCAGAAGTTAGCAATTGTATGGAGCCGTTACAAGTTCACAACAAAGCGAGACTCTTTATCAGTAAGTACGTATCTGATATGAAAGCAATGGAAAACATTTTCCAAAAATTTGTGCGTTCCATTTGTCCTTTGTGAGCTTGCCTTGCGACCTCTCTGCACGCGCACACACGCACAGCTTAGAGAGAAAATTGACTCACACACACTCTCACACACACACGCACAAAACACATATATTCACGCACACACACACACACACACACACACACAAACACAGCACACACACGCATGCATACCAGTATTCTAGTGGCATTGGCACCTTGCTTATCAACACTTCTCAGAAAATTGAGAAATAAAATACAGTCCTCTGGCGAATACTGGCGCAATTAAATTTCTATAATTGGCTTAAAACGAACGAAATGCAAAACCACTAAATAAATTCAAGTAAAGATTCTTATTCAAATGATATCATTAGCATTTTATCAGATAAAATTGAGGCCATTCAGGATAGGGCATGATATGTCTTGCTATTGAGTCTATAGGGAATGCACCAATGAATACCTTTTTAAAGCATTGTGATCCTTCTAGATATTAATTAACAGTTAAAGAGGGCAATAATAATTTTGGCGTAATTAATTTACGTCGATTTTGACGTAATTAAATTAATTTTTTAACTCGATGTTTTAAAATGACAAGATAGAACTGAAAATGAAAAAGTTTCAATGACTTTAACTCCGTTGTTTTAAAATGACGAGATAGCGAACTGAGAAACACTCGAAAAAGTTTCAGCTACAGACTTAAAAGACACACACCACACACATTGTTTTTTACAAACACAAGATTTGCACACACAAACACAAGAAAACCACAGGATAAAATTTTTTGGACATATATATATATATATATATATATATATATATATATATATATATATATATATAACCATTATCCCCAATTTTCGATATTTTTGCCGAAATTTCTGAATTTCTGACGATGATCAAGATACAAAGCAAACAAAAATGTGACATCGCTCTACTTTGCCTCTCGACGCGACACATTCGGTCTAAAAATGTCATCGCCTTTATCGCTCTGATTTGCCTCTGTCGAAAATGTTCGAAATCGATTTAATTGTCTCCATGTCTATTACAATCAGTCTATTTTCAAAATTTATATAGATCTATATAGTAAATAATTTACTACACCACAAAACCCCAGAAAATTCCCAAAAACCAAGAAATCGCCAGATTCCACGAGAAGGCCCCAGAAATTCTCAGAAAAACCTGTGCTTTGCATACAATAAAAATCCAAGCAAAAAACCCAAGTTCATCAGGAAAAAACCAGTTCCCAAGTTCATATTGAGAAACTCAGAATCTTGAGAAAAACGCAAAAACTGACAGCGCCGCTGTTAGACAGAGTTGACTGGAGATAGTCGATCGAAGGGGGATTGGGGAGAAAAACTGGACTTACAGAGACAGAGTGCCTGTTTCCAATCTGTCGTTCCGGGCGCAAGGTCAGAAGCTGACTGCCATCCATTTGCCCTCTTCTTTCTGCCACTGAAATGGCTGGACATGGTTTCACAACAGAGACAACTGCATCTGTTACTTGGTATATTTGATATGCCCTTTAGAAAACCGAGCTTTCTGATTCCAAACCTATAGTTGGATATTTATAGTTCCTATATTCAGATTTTTTTATGTCTATAACCTAAGTGTTCTATATGCAAGTGTGAGAATTTGTTTATTTAGTTGTTATAGACAGTGTTTTTTTCAGACTCCAGGCTTTGGGGGGATTGACTTGGCTGGAGGGGAAGAAGTACAGTTCATTGCCAAAAAATTAGTGTTGCAATTTTTTTTTTTTGGGGGAGAATCTTGAGGGTTTGGGGAATCTCCTCTCGTAACAGATCTGTATAAAACACTAGTTATAGAGTCACTATAAATCAAACTTTGATTAAAAGCTGTCAGACATCAAAACGATGACGTATAGTCACATTATCACATATTAAATAAAATTTCATGTAAGCAGTGTTGGAGTTGCCGGGGAGTTTAGGGGGTTGAACCCCCCAGCTAACTTTGCAACCCTCCCAAAATCGCATATCGGGTACATGCACTTTCTGTCATTCATTGAATTTCAGTCCTCAACCCCCAGCTCAAATTTCACAACTCTAACACTGCATATAAGCATACTATAGGATAAACGAACCATTTATCAATTCTTATATTCTTACCTTTTAGCATTTTGAAAACAGTCAGAACGAGAAAATAGATTGACTTTGGCGACATTTTTATTCCATCAGAAAGTCAGAAGAAGCGATGACTCCGCCCGTTGAAGCAAAAAAGTTCAAGACATTCGCCAAAATAAAATTCACACAAACGGATTTCTGAAACGAGAATCAACCTATCGTCCATTTGCAGTTGATGCTTCAACTTCTGCCTCAGTAAATATTCTTAGGACATCAACTGAAATCCTCCGTAAAAGCACTTTCATCGACTCCAGTTCATAAGCGCAAAATTTCTCGAAAGAATTCGTAAATCCGAGTCTCCGTATTAATAAAATCATCCAATTCAGCGTGTCGTCGACTTAAATTGGCTGCCGCTGCCGCTGCCGCTGACTGCACGCGAACGTTCACGAATGAACGGTTGGCACGGAATAGGCGTACACGACTGGTGACCATCGAGTAACAAAAGTGCTTCATGAACGTAAAGACATCGCCAGCTGAGTTTGCTCTCCTGTCTTCTGCTAATTGCTAATGGAGTTCTTCGGAAGGATGTTTCGATCTCAGATATCCGCGCGATTACCTGCACGGAAGAGGCATACGGCCGCACCTGAGGAGGAGGAGGAGGAGGAGGAGGAGGAGGAGGAGGAGGAGGAGGCGGCGGAGGAGGAGGAGTGGGTATTCATCGGTCGTATCGTATCGTAAATAGCCGGCGATTGTCGAGGTAAACGCTTCCGCTATAACATGGCTGCCAAACGGAAGATGTGCTCTCTCTCTCGGGCATCGAGTCCTCGTTCGTAGCAGCGAAATGTCGTCGTTCTCTCTCTCTCTCTCTCTCTCTCTCTCTCTCTCTCTTTTCTGTGTCTGTGTCTGTCTCTCTGTCTTTCTCTCTTTCTCTCTTTCTCTGTCTGTCTGTGTCTCTGTCTGTCTGTCTATCTGTCTGTCTGTCTGTCTGTCTCTCTCTCTCTCTCTCTCTCTCTCTCTCTTCTCTCTCTCTCTCTCTCTCTCTCTCTCTCTGTCTGTCTCTGTCTTTCTCTCTTTCTCTCTTTCTCTGTCTGTCTGTCTGTCTGTCTATCTGTCTGTCTGTCTGTCTGTCTGTCTCTCTCTCTCTCTCTCTCTCTCTCTCTCTCTCTCTCTCTCTCTCTCTCTCTCTCTCTCTCTCTCTCTCTCTCTCTAGTCTGCAGGTCCTCGATACGTCTCAGGTGACGACAAGGCGTCCAGGTGGATGAGTCGACTGGAGATGGAGACGACCCGACAAGGACTATCGGTAAATAGCTCTCCGTAATCAGATCCATGCGTAAAACGTCGCTCCAACGAAGTCTGAAAACGCACCGAACCGGTTCACTGACGACGACGCACCGAGGCGCTTATATAAGGACAGCAAAATGTGTGAAAATGACGCGAATAGAAGAAGTCAGCGCGTGTGCAATAGATGTGATTATGTAGCGCTTTTAGGAGTTTTACGAATTCTGCAAATACAGCGCCCAGCCGAATACCAGCAGCTGCTGCGACAACCGTCATGACTATAGACTTTAATCATACACTAGATGCATGCCGTCTATCTAAGGGGTTGCCAGATGTCCGGTTTTTAACCGGACTGTCCGGTATTTTGCCTAATTGTCCAGCTTAGTTCAATGCAACATTTTTGTTATAGGCCTAATTATCCCATAAATAATATCATAAGCTTGTGTGATATTTGACTCTCCTCTCTTTTACTAGTCACATAAATTCAGTCTGCAAATTTTCTCATTATCATATTCGGGATATCTATCGCATCAGACATCTCCTCCCTAAGCCTGTTCTTATTCAGTTAGCCAATGCATTGGTATCTAGTCGCCTAGATTATTGCAATTCCCTGCCTTTCGGCATCACAAATTCAAATATGCAGAAACTCCAGAGAGTTCAAAATTCCTTAGTTAGAGTCAGACTCATATCCAAAACTCCAAGATTCGAACATATAACTCCAGCTAGACACAGTGGCGGCTCCACCGGGGGGCCAGGGGGGGCCCGTGCCCCCCCTATTGACTGCCTGGCCCCCCAGTGGCCCCCCCAGTTGGGACCCTATACTTAATGATACATACATTAAACAACAAATGGTTGGCCCCTCATGATTAGAAGTTGCCCCCCCCCCCAACGGCCCCCCACTTGCCAAATCCTAGAGCCGCCACTGGCTAGACAGTCCTTACATTGGCTTCCTATCGAATACCGAATTAATGATAAAATCTGTCTTTTAGTTTTCAAAACAATGTTATATAATGAACCCTATTAGGCTGTTACCTTAAGATGCGACTCATCCCTTGGCCATAATCAATCCACTAGGTATTCGGCAAGACTTTCATTTGTTGTTCCTTATTCTCGCACAGTCATTGGCACTAGTTGTTTCTCAGTATGTGCCCTAAGCTCTGGAATTCATTACCAACATCACTTCGCATAACTAACAACTTATCATCTTTAAGACCTGGCCTTAAAACACATCTCTTTGACTTGGCTTATCCCCCTTAGATTGCTCTCCCGCCGTTTCTGCCTGATCTTCTGGCTTGACCCGGCTCTAATGCTATTTGGATTTGGGGTCGTCCATAAATGACGTAACGCGATTTTGGCACTTTTGACCCCTTCCCCTACGTAACGAGACGTAACGAAACGTCAGACCCCTAAAATATGACGTAACAACGGGCCGACCCCCTATTTTCGTCTTCCGAAGTCTTGACAAGCAAAAAAGGTCATCGTTGCATGCTTTGCCCTCAAAAAACCCTGACAAGCATAAAAGGTCAAAAGTCATCACTTGAATTATTTTTTATTGCGTTACGTCACATTTACGGAATCCCCCGTCGTCACACTTCGTAACAAATGGCCGGACCCTATCCCATAACCGCGTTATGTAATTTATGGACGACCCCTTTGGTGCGCCATCGGTTGATGCCCTGGGCATTATGATAGTGGCGTTATAGAAGTTGATTGATTGATTGATTGATTGAAGCCTGGAAAAACTAAAACCTAGATGAGTATTCTTAAGCACTCTAAAGCAGGGTTTCCCAAACATTTTGGAACCGCGACCCATTTCAGTGACCCTAATCATAGCATGCCATATTTTTAAAAAATGCATTATGCCATCTGATGAACGTTAGTTGAAAAGAATCTTATAAGCTTTAAATAAACGGCAAAACAAAAGCTTTGATTCAATTTGAATGAAAATATGGGAAATACATTAGGCAGAATCATTCATTATTTTGACAAAAAAGACAAAAGGAGAGAAATAGATATTGAAATTTCTTGAAAATTGTCTTTGTTTTTGCCAGACAACCTTTGTTATATTTAAAAATCCTGATGAGTAGGCCTAACCGAAATCGCTTAACCAGGATTTAAAAAGCGAAATTAGCATAGATTCTCCATTGTTATGTGAGTTTCAGGGCAAAATGGTCGGATATGCCTTACTGCGAAATCAGATTAATTTTTAAACAGTACTATAGGGTTTTTTTGATCAGCAGAATAGGAGCTTTCGTTTTGCAGCTTTTGAAGTATTGACTGGGATCAGATCAGCAGCGTCAACATTCCATTTCGTATAAATCTGGTTTTAAAAGTTTTTGATGAATTTTCCAACCCGGTCAAAGAGCGTGAAGAGGGTGAACATGTTTTGAATGGTTTTGTGGCAGAATTTCATGAATTGGTCAGGCATGTTCCAACTCGTTGGCGGAGTCTGTTTAGCCTCCCCTCCCTCATCAAAAAAAACTGTTTCAAATTTTATACTTATAACCAAATTTTGGCCAAAATGCTATTGGCTCACTTGATCTATTGACAACATGGAAGATAATTAATGAGGTACAATTTTTAAGTATATATTTTATAATTGAAAAAACAAGATATTAGTAAAAGTAGCCGAGTCAGGTAATGAATACAGAGTCATGTAACAGTTTCTTTTATTTCTTTGTTGGAACGGTACAGTTCAGCCCCCCCAAAGTGGAGTGCAGGTTCACACTTGAAAATGTTAATTTGATGCCCTTTGAAGATGGTCTCACCTGTCTGCACCCATGTACCCTTAACAAGTGTGCAGATGACCTTTTTGCTTGTCAAGGCTTTTTTGGTGTCGACAACTTTTTTTGCTTGTCAAGGATTTGAAAGAGAAAACTTTTACCTGGAGAAAATCTGCACAGTAGCAATTTTATTGTTTTATTTACAATGTCTGTTATTTGAAGGGCTGAGGCGGCAGTGGCCTAACCGAAGAAAGTAAAATTTCGAGAAAACTGATTGGAAGTTTGAGCTTGGACAATCACAAGTTTACAATTTATTTGCTTTGACGAAGTATATATTTTTGATCAGAAAACGGTCCATCTTGTTACGTTTGCATTTTTTTACCACCTGCACGGTTGTCCAGTATTTTGGAGACAGGGATATGGTCCATCTATCGTATGGAAGTCAGCGTCTGATAAATTAAATACCCAATGACTCAAACCCTAGGCCAGTTACAAAGATGAACGACTTAAAAAACCTCATCAGAAAACAGTTTCAAATTTTGGGCAATTATAACCAAATTTTGGGCAATTGTTGGACCAATTTTGGCAAATTTCAAAAATGTTGGACAATCTTGGCGATTTTTTGCACATTTCACATTTATTTACTTACTTAATACATTATTTCTTCATTTTTCTTGGGGGAAGGCCCGCCTGCCCCTCCCCCAAATGGCGCCCCTGTTCACACTGTTCATTTGATGCTTTTGATGTCCTCAGGTCCGGGTCCCCCTTTTACTCGCCGGGCACCCTTTATTTAGTGTTATTATTGGTATTATTGTTAGTTATGCATATTCATCATCGGTCAGGGCCCCCTCCAGACCTGTGCATTTGCCCTCCCCCCACCTCTCGGCGGCCAAAACTAATAGCGCTAATAATAATTGTCAAATAATAAAATTTCTTGAACACAATGAAAAAACAAATAAACTCTGTCTTGTGATATTAAAGACTATGGTCATGGTATCGTATTCAGAACGTCTGATAAATTAATGCAAAGCAGCGCTAGTGTTACCGCTGAACATTAAAAAACACCGAGAACAGCGAAGTATTAAATAGGAAATTAATTTTAAAGAAAGCAATCGAGAATATCTATTCGCCACAGCAGATAAATTTCAATATTAGATTCAAATCTCGAAGTTTCAAACTTTATGACGGCATATTGGCAATTTCCCAAGTGAACAATTTTTCACGGTCATCGGTTCTCCAAGTGACTCGAGATGTGCTGGTACAGCAAAATGCCTACCCTACCCGTACCCGTGCAAAAACTTTCTTACCCAACCCTACCCGTACCTTTAGCGCTATACCAGTACCCGACCCGTACCCGTAAAATGTGTACCATACCCTAATATCTTGTTTTCAATTGTATAAAAT